>RJWJ010010625.1:0-46504 GCA_004363605.1 Indri indri | reverse complement strand
TTTTTTAATGATGCTATATGATCACCTTTTCAATAGGCACACCGTTATTAATATTTTTCTAAGCAAAACCAAAGAAAGAAAAAAAAGTATGTATTTCGTTTTCTGTCTCTCCTTGGAATATTTTCATGTGATGGTACGTACAGCACAATGATGATGATGGTTTCATTCCCATAATGCTTCACTAATACATTCGTTTTTGATTTTCACAAATATTGAACTTTCTTTAAAAAAAGGATTTTGGAAACTGAGATTAAGAGACTTTCTGCAGCTCCCCCAAGACAATGAGCTGGTTAGTGGTGAGCCTCAGCAAGGGAGGTCCTTAATCTTACATTTTCCACTTTAAATCATTGTAGAGTCAGAGTATCCCAACATTCTGTGTGATGCTTCAACACCCAGACCAAGGCTATTTACGTGAAGGGATCTCATCTTTTTGGTGTATAGCTCGTTCTCATTCTTCTCTTGAATGGCTATAATGGTTAAAATTTTTTTTTGTTGTTATTGAGCCAAAATATTTATTTTTAAAAATTTCCAGCCAGGTCTAGATTTCCTTCTAGGTTGCACAGAGAACGAATCTGATTCTCCATGTAGGAGCCCCTGTCTTCATATTTAAAGACAGACATAATGTCTCCTGGAAGCTTCTCTTTTTCAGACTAATTCCAAATATTGAAGCTGGGTGGTACTCTATTGGGCTATGTTAGAGGAAAAAGCAGTTTTTTCCTCTCTACGCTCACACACCACCCAATACAACACTTCCCACACTAGATTCTCCAGCAGACACCAGCTGGGTGTCTTCTTACTCAGTTCAGTTCCGACCCTGTCAACCTGTAGACAGTGTCAGATCCCACAGGTTGCAGGCTCAGTCCCACAAGACTGCCCACATTCCAGGTGCCAGTTTCAAGTAGTGGGTGGTCACCTCTACTTCTGATCAACTGGCTATAAATCAGGGGTTCTCATGACCATCTCCTCGGGTTGGATTAATTTGCTACAGTGGCGCACAGAACTCAGGGAAACACTTTACTTACATGTGCCCGTTTATTATAAAGGATGTTTCAAAGGGTGCAGATGGAAGAGATGTATAGGGCGGATTTGAGGGGAGCCGCACAGGGCTCCCATGCTGTCCCTGGGTGCGCCACCCTCCGGAAACCTCCACCTGTCTAGCTATCCGGAAACTCTCAGAACCCCATCCTGTTGGGTTTTGATAGAGGCCTCATTACATAAGCATGACAGATTAAATCACTGGCCATGGGTGATCACCTCAACCTGTGGCCTTTCTGCCCTCTCTGGAGGTGTGTGTGGGGAAGTGGTTGGTTACCCTGACAGCCAAGCCCCATCCTGAGGCTGTCCAGGGGCCCCCAGCCACCAGTTGCCTCATTAGCAGACACAAAGACACTTACTACTTAAGAGTTCCAAGGGTTTTAGGAGCTGTGAGCCAGGAAACAGGAAAAAGACCAAATGTGTATTTCAAAGTATCACAGGCTGCCGTACAGATTGCCACAGACTGGGTGGATTTAACAATAGGAATTTATTGTCTCACAGTTCTGGAGGCTGATGTCCAAGATCAAGGTGTGGACAGGGTTTATCTTTCCTGAGGCCTCTCTCATTGTCTTGCAGATGCCACCTTCTTGCCGTGTCTTTGCGTGGCCTTTCACCTGTGCAGGCATGCTCCTGGTATCTGCTCCTCTTCTTATAAGGACACCAGTTCTGTGAGATCAGGGTCCCATCCTTACAACCTTGTGTAACCCAAATTACCCTCCTTCAGGCCCTGGCCTCAAATGCAGTCACGGTGGGAGTTAAGGCTTCAATATGCCAATTTTGGGGAGGCACCACTGAGTCTAAGACAGGTGCCAATGAAGTCGGGGCCCCCATTTCTTCAACATGCTTTATTAAGTGTACAAAAACCGGAGAAGGCCAGCATGATCACAGTTGGAAGACATTTCTGGAGGGGAATGAACAACCTGACCTCCATCTCCTTTCTTCAAGGAACTTTTAGGATTCGTGTCCACGGAATGAATGGTGTGTAAATAGGCAGCGGATGACCATCTGGCCAAGACGGTTCAAAGTTCAACCTAAAACAACATAGAAAATTATCAGGACTATGGCAAAGGATATGATTCCACTAAAGAAGGAGCTTTCTTAAGGAGCATAAGTCTCTTGGAACCTACTGTTCTTCAGCACAGGATGTAAAA
Organism: Indri indri; assembly: GCA_004363605.1. NCBI lineage: Eukaryota > Metazoa > Chordata > Mammalia > Primates > Indriidae > Indri > Indri indri. Next base: position 44,318 of record RJWJ010010625.1, on the reverse strand, counting down.
TTGGAATAACCTCCCTCTCAGATCTCAGAGAAACTGGACTTGGGCTTGTTTTCTTAGACTGTTTGGGAAGGTGGAGAGGGTGGTTATATAAACTGGCCCTTCCATTCCCAACATGTATACCAAGAGTGAGTGAGACAGTGATGAATTACCCAGGATGAGGTTAGAATAATTTAATAAAAAGAGGTGGAAATGGGGTCTTTAATTCCTAACCTTTTGAGCTGTAGCTAAAATCCATTAATAGAACATGGATTAAGAGTCCAAAGTAAGATTACTCAGCATCACCCGCCAGTGAATCACTCTGGCACTTGGGTCAGAATTAACATCTGAGAATTCTTTGAAACTTTATGGCTGGGATTTTTCTTTCCCCCTGGCTTGGCTTCTTTTGTAGTCTTAGCCTCTCTAGCTGAGGAGATAGGAGATCTTTGGCATCCATTCAAAAACTCATTCAAACCACAGGGCAGAACTTTAAAGGAGGCCTTTGGGGATAGATGGGGTCAGTCTGAATAGTTTATATCATAGCTTTCTGTTAAAGAAATTCTTTTACAGCATCAGTAGGGAGAATTATATCACAATATATAAATAGATTTAGCAGGATTTACAAATCCACATGTGTTCCCTTAAGCAGTAGTTTTCAAATATTTGATGACCTTAGAACTCTCAGTTCAAGTGAAATTTTACACTGAAGTAAAAATGAACAAAACTGATAAAAAGGGAGTTTCTCTGCTGAAATAAGGATGTGAGGTCCCAGAGACCACCTGCCTCCCCTTTGCTCTTTTGGGCAGCCCTTAAGGGGAACAAAGGCCAAGATCTTCCAAGAAGTTAGATTGAATGCTTTTTCTCTAGAAGACTCTCATTCTGCAGTGAATTTGTCTGAATGAACCACAGAAATGTGTGAGCAAAAGCTGATCATTAAGTAGTAAGTCAAACCTCTCCTTACGTTTTGAAAAATATTTTGAAAATGATATGTGGTCTTCCAACATAAATGTGCAGATGAAAGGAAACAGATTTTTCCCCACAGCAGGAGCACTTAAAACCCTTTGAGTGTTTAAAGTAAACTGCTGGAAAAAGGTGTATTTTATCAATTGCATATGCATTTTTAATTCATCAAATCATACAATGTTAAAGATTGAATGGACCTAGAAACTGAAATCAAGTAAGGTAATTCCAGAAAAGTGCTCTGGAACCTATAAAACATTTTGCAAGAACAAATGATGATGATGTTCAACCCCTTGCATTAACTAGAGCTTTGATATGCCTTTAATATTCAGCCTCCAGCCCCTTAACAAGAATTCAGGGGAAAAATACCCCACCTAGTATCAAGCAGCCAGTCAGTGACACAGGTAACACCAGAACATTATAGACTGTTGCTTGAGGACATTGTGATCAGTCATAAAACCCTAGTAATCAGAGGTCCATCAGAAATTAGAAAGAAACCAGCCAGATGCAGTGACTCATGTCTGTAATCCTAGCACTTTGGAGGCAGAGGCGGGAGGATCACTTGAGCCCAGCCTGGGCAACATAGCAAGACCCCGTCTCCACCACAAAAAAAAAAAAAAATAGAAAAGTAAATATACAATAAATTGTTATTAATTTTTAAAAAATGAAAGAAACCATTTATATTCTCTTGCATAAAAATGTTTCCTTTATACCTGACATGGAGCCCAAGGAACTACTTTTTGTTGGAACACAAAAGATAAATCTATCAGTCTGATTCTACAAGTCCAAAATATGTTCTATGGTAGGAATTAGGCTTATTCACTAGCAAAGCCCAAGCTGGGGTACAGGGGGGCACCCTTTCTTCATAGCTCTACAGTGACAAGCTTGGGACATATGGATGGAATCTCATCTTACGTGTTTAGGGGTGAGCTTCTAAAATCAGTGTAGAAGGTAAAGATCAGAATTACCTCTGAGAATCCTTCAGACTCGTAGAAGCCAGGGACAAATCACATATTATCTTGTCTGTGGAAATCTTGCAGGCATGTTCCTTCTCCTGTGATATTGGAAACCCAGGTCTCTTGAACTGAGGAAGGCAGCACACATAAAGGAGTGTTTTGATCTCTTGGTGGCTGGTTGGTTGTTGAGGAATTGCACGTGATCTGATTCCTATACAAGTTTCCTGTGTTACCCACGGGTGGACTCGCAGTGAAAGAACTGACTTGAAACTCAAATTAATTTGAAATGAGGCTATAATAACAGCTGTGCAGTGATGTTCAAGGAAAAAGGTGTTTTTCTAGCAATGCCTCTAACCTGTGAAGTGAAGTTAGGGAGGGTGAGCACTAACTCCCCCAACCGACCTTTAGTGCCCTCATCTGTGCTAGGATGTGGGTTAGGAAGAACACTGGGAGTTGATACGGTTGATTATTTCCGTTGTTCTGCCGGCAGTTCCTCGCGTCCATCGTGGTGCATTCCACCTCTCCCTTCAAGACATGGAACCTAATTATGTCCACTCGCCTTGGATCTGAGCTGGACTTGGGACTTGCGTTGGCCGGCAGAATGTGGCAACACTGGTGTAGCGCCAGTTCCAGGCTCAGCCACTTAGAGTTCTGACGGCCTCTGCTTTGGCTTACTTGGAGCCCTGAGCTGCCGTTTAAGGAGCCCAACAACCTAGCCAACCCCCTGCTCTTCAGCCACTGCAGCTGAGGCCCCAGATGTGTGAGCGAAGCCATCCCTACCGTGCTAGCCTCAGCTGAGCTCCCAGCCAAGTAAAACTGAATGACTCCAGCCGATATCACACGGAGCAGATGAACCACTTAGCTAAACTCTTCCTGAATTTCACAGTCATAAGCAGGTGAACATGGGGTGCTTTGTTATGCAGCCATAGATGGCAGACAGTTCATTGGCCAAGACACTTGTGATAGATTTTGTTTTGTAGACTCTTCTTTGACCCTCTTCCTTCCTCCAGATAGTCTCTTCTGCTTTGGTGCCCCCTGATGCTGTGCAGAATCTCGGTGCACAAAAGCAAAAGCAAAACACCCGGGACTTCCTTAGCGGCGGACGCTGCATAGTCTTCCCTTCTGCTCCAACAAACGATGGGGCTGGAGGGTATGGCCTGAGCCTCTTGATGCTCTCACCTTCTAGGAGTGGTCAGAAATGCCAGTCATAGTTCACGAATGTCACATTTCATAGTTATACTGACACTTGGTTTTCAATTCCCATCTCAAAGGAAGACAGTGACAGGGGGACCACAGTTACTTTCTGAAGGATTGAAAGCCTCAAGGAGAAGCGGGTAGTGCTAAGGATCAGAAATGGGAAATGAGACAATTGTGAGATGAGTAGGGTAACGGAGTGAATTTCTAAGAAAAGAAAGAGCTACTGTGACAACAGCAAGGAGCAACTCTGATGGCTTGCAAAACAGGGAGTCCATGTCTCCCTTGGCCATTGGCCTGGAGTCCATCAGTGAATGAGCCATTTCTGTCAGCTGTCAAAGAAGTTTGTTTGAAAAAATGTTGAATCACCATCTGTAAACACAAAGGGTATCTTACCCATCCAATACCACCGTGAACTTCATTCTGTGCAACTCAGTTGCTAGACATCTGACCATGAAGTAGTAAGACACATCACTTCTGTTGAATCAAAAAACACCACCGTAAAAGTGATGTGTCATGTAAAATACACAAATGTCGCACTGACGGACCAACTAGATGTCTCTTGATAGAAAGCGCCTTTTAAAACCCCGGCAGGGTAAGTCAATCTCCTAAAGAATGTTTATTGCATTAGTTGAAAACTCAGTTAAATTCAGTGATGTTGTCACCTGAGAAATCACCAAAGCCTAGATTTTAACCTTCCCGGAATATCAATGGCATAAAGTGGAGGCTGATGAAATAAAGAATTCTTATTGCTTTTATTACCTTGGAATAACCTTCCACCCATGAACTCTAGGAATGTGCTTCACCAATGCCATCTCCTGCCCTCCAGGGGAGCTCTACTCTCAGTTGATAAGTGTCTGGTAGAAATTTTATAAGAGTTTTCAGTGAGGCATCAGTTGTCTTTAATACTTGAAAGAAAATTGAATGGAAGGATTCAATTACTCATGTGAAAAATGAGCCTTCTGCCCAAGGTTTGGCCACTGCGGGTATGCTTGTTTTAAAACTGAATTATAGATGCAATACATTTGCCAGAGACACAGGCATTAATTTTTCTCAAACCACTCAAGATTGGGAGGACAGAATAGGAGGGAGTAGAGAGAAAATAAGATAATAAGAGCTTCACGTTGATTTATTCACCTTTGTGCAAAGTAATGGTGACAAGAAGGAGACTGCCCCAGGAGCCCGGAAGAGAGATGGGGGATCTGCAGAGGGAAGGATTGCAGGGAGGCCTGCCAAACGGAAAGTCAGATTGTTGTTCTTAGATGATACAAGCTTGCTTTATTTCTCTAGCTGCTTTATAAAAATACATGTGCATGAAATATGCCACATGGTGCAGCTGAAGTGAACGAAGGCTGCTCTGTTTATCCAGGAAAGGATTGTATTCCTAACCTGCCTGTCTGCTACCTCATTCCTTTAATAAAGATAAACTGGCCCTGTGCATAGCAGAGCTGAGGCTGTGATTCCAATGTGTTTGATTCTGGTAGTGTGTGAGAGATTGGCTCACAGCTCGCCCTGGGCAGATGGATGGATTCTCTGAGGCACAAAGTTGATGCCACACAGGAGTCTATGTATGTGAGCTATCAAAGTTCCAGAGGAGGTCTTGTCCCTTGAAGACCCGATGTCACGTCACATAGTGCATGTAGGTGGAAGAATCATTGGACCAGGAGTCTGCGCAGTCCTATCTCAGCCACTAACTAGCTCCATGCAGGACCAGGTTCATAACTTTCAGGACCCAGCGCAATAAGAAAATGTAGGGGTCCTTGCTAAAAAAATCATTAGGAATTTTAAGACTGTGATGCCAGAGCACTGAACCAAGGGGAGAGCCCTTCGAAGCGTGGGGCCCTTTTGAGTGTGGGCTCTGTGGGACCGCACAGGTCACGTGCCCACAAATCCCATCCCGACTCTGTGATTTTGTGATAAGAAGCTTCTCATTTGGGGCTGTCAGTTTCCATGTGTTAAAATAAGTCACTTGGAAGGGATCAGCTGCTTTCACCCCAGGGGTGTCAAATGTGGGTGGGGGCGGTTAGCAACATTGTTGGTGAAGTTGACTCTTCTCTGCGTTATGGAATTTGAGTCTTAATTCCCCTTCCTGTTCTTGGAACCGTGTGTCTGTGCAGAGGGCAACGTATACCCTCTTGGGTACCCAGGAGGTAGGGTGCCTATGGCCATTGTCTCATGGAACAAAAGAAAACATTAACAAAGGGTGAGCATATTTTCTCCTCCCCATAAAAAGAAATCAAGTCCATTCACTGTATTAAAAACTAGTCCTTGCCTTTCTTCTAAAACAACTTAAATCTTTGTATGTCCCTAAACAGAAATTTTTAAAACTAGCATAAGCTCATTTATCTTGGAACTGACATTGTAGGAAAAGTTGGCAGGTTTATCTGTTTGAAAAGAGGCCTTGAAACCTAAATGCCTTTTTTAAAGCCTGGGCTCTGAATTTGAACTTCTGGGAGATGACAAATGAGATTGGGATGGAGTATAACTTTTCTTGCTTTAACCATACAAGTATCACCAAACCCCAGCATAGGGCTTTGATGAGTGAGTTCTGAGAAATACTGCTCTGTGTCCAGCAGCTGCAAAATGAGTAGCCCTGTGGTTCTCTCTGTCATTTAGGGACGGCCATGGAGTCACTGGAAAAATTTGTTGATAATTTGGTTGCTGGCCTTAATGAGAGAATCTTGTATAATTCTGTGGATTTGCTCTTTCTCTCTTTTCATGCCCCAGAGTGCAGCCAGCGGGTCAGTAAAGCCTCAGAAACCATTCATTAGCATAGGGAAAGCCATTTCATGTCAACTTACCATTCTGCACAGAACAAGTGTGTTTCTGGGCCTGTTTTTACTGATTTTTAATTTCGTTGTCTCATATGCATTGAACAAGTGCAGTTGATCCCCATCACTCACAGGTTTGTGTTTGTGAAGTTGTGTACCTGCTAAAATGTGTCTGTTACACCGGAATCAATGCTTGTGGCGCCTTCGCAGTTGTCCATGCCACGCTCAGAGCTGCATAAGTTGTGAGTTGCTCGAGGTTTGCAGCCGAGGTTGAACAAAGGGATGTTCTAGCTTCTTGTTTGAGCTCTCATACTGCTAGCCGTCTTTTTTGCAATATATTTGGTGACACATTTTTCACACTTTTATGGTTTTTGTTGGTGATTTCACTGTTTAAAATGGCCCCATGTGTGATGCTGAATTGCCGTTTGGTGTTCCTAAGTGCAAGAAGGCTGTGATGTGCCTTACAGAGAAAACGTGTGTTAGACAAGCTTCCTTCAGGCATGAAGTATAGCACCGTGGGCCATAAGTTCAATTTTAATGAATCAACAATATATGTTAAATAAGATGTCTTTGAATAGAAACACATAAAACAACGTTATGAACTGAGCAGTTGACAAAATGTTGTGACCAGAAACTCACAGGAACCTAACCCTGTGTTTCCCCTAGGAATAATGGTTCAGTATTCCCTAGTTAATGCTTGGGGTGACTTTATAGAACATAATTACTGAGAAAAACTAGAACTGACTGTATGTGTTGAGAGTCCACTCTGTTCAAATGCCCTGAAGGATGCAAAGTGCAACAGAAAGCATCCTTCCCTCAAGGAGTGTATCTAATAGCAATAGCTGCCATTTTTGAGTACTTATTCCAAGTACCTTAAATACTTTATCTGCTTTAATTCTGTCAACAATGCTATAAGTTAGACATTAACCCACATAAAGATGCAAAGACTTAAGTTATTGCAGCTGCTAGGTGGCACAGCCAGGATTTGGAACCTGGTCGTTGACTCCCCATGTCACGAATTCACCCTCCCATGATCCAGCTACCTAGTCAAGGAGAAGAAAACTTGCAGGTTGTTGGTTCATAGTAAGACTCCATGCCTGTGATTGCTTTGAGGGCTATGGAACTGAGAAAAAAGAAACTAACAAAATAGATATTTCTGGCTAGTTTTCTCAAAAACAACAAATTCACCCTAATTTCTTTCCCTAACTCACCTTGAGACTTCTGTGAAAATGCTCTCAGAGAAGTTCTCATATGTTAAGTCCTTACTCTTCCAATTTGCTGCATTAAATATGAGGCAGGAATTTTAAACAAGAAAAGAAATTTATATACTAGACTATGACCCTTGACTGTAATAAATACCACTTAATTTTTTTTTTTTTTGGTTATTGTTATCCTGTGTGATCAATTTATAGACCCTATCTAAAGCCTTGGAACTTGTTTCCATGAAAGTAACATCTTTCTATTCTGATAATCAGATTTCTCCTATTTTTAATTATTTTGATTTAAACCCTTTGCGTTCAATATAACCAATCTCAAATGGACAGATACATCCAGAATTGCCTTTAAAAATTAATGACATTTTAGATTATGAAAATTCTTTGTGTATTTTTATTATTATTTTTATTATTTTTTTGTCTTCTTTTTAAAAGTCTTAGAACTCAGCGAAAGCCAGGTCTGTATCTATCCCTTTCCTCTTCCAAACAGGACTTAGGACAATGGCATTTTCTTTTACTGTTCCTTCAAGGTTGCTGCAAGGCTAAAATAAGATAACCTATAAAGATCACCTTAAGTAGTATGTGGATCACAGCAGATACTCATTAAATATTAGTTTTTTTCTTATTCCCTTTATTAAGCAGTTTAATTTCCATTTAGCAGATGCCACTGAAAATAACCTGTCATATTTCCTCCATTTTCATTTTGAGTCAAAGCATACATATATATATATATATATTCTGTGTGTGTGTGTGTGTGTGTGTGTGTGTGTATGACCATATTGCTTACTACTTGCAAATATGTCTTGGAAATATTCAACAGAGATGATAAAAGCCACCCGGACTGGCTCCTGCATGCTGCTTTCTGATGCATCCATCTTCTGCTGCCCAGATGTCCCTCATTTCAGACTTTCATCTGATGGAACTGGGGGAGACGATTGTCTTTCCCCATCTCAGTTCCTTTCAACAGATACTGAAGAACTGCTTTACTCTCTCGTAAACTCTTAATACCCAGATTTCTTTCCGGCATTGATCTCTACTTTGTGCCACTCTCATTCTGACCCCAGTCCAGCCCTGGACTCTCTCGGAAAACTCATTTCTCACCATATTGCCTCGATCTCCTTGTTGCCAGGTTTTCAGCTTGCTCCTGAAGCGCTAGGCTTTGTTTCCTGATGTCTGAAACTTGAACTTCTATGGAACTTGCTTCTGACCTCTGACAGCCTTAGGGCTGCTTGTTTGCTAGTTCGAACTCTGAGCATCCCCCCCCCGGTCAGGTCCTGGTCGTTCCTGCGGTCCTTTGTTGACTAGGATGGCTTAACCTGTGGTCCCCCTGTGTTGTGTGATGACAGTCAGATCCTTTGCAAATGCGATTGTAAACGAACACGTGTACAGACAGCACTAGTGAGGGCACGGGAGAGCTCTCTGCAGGAGACTCCATGTTCCAGTTCCGCAGCCCCTTTTCCAGCTGTAACAGAATTACCAGAGAAGTCACTGGTGCGCTAAGTCCGTGCCTCTCCCCCTCAAAGTGGGCTATTTCAACTCATCTGGCTGCTGGTGCCTGCAAAGAGGCTTGATTTTCAACTCTAATTACCAGCCGCTAATTCAAGCCTGGCCTTCTGATCATTCATCTTTTAAGTGTTCAGCTTCTGAATCCCATTTGGTTCCCTGTCCCCTCTCTCTTTCCTACCACCTCCCCTCGATGTGGCCAGAATAGTTAACTCAGACAATTAGTAAATGCTGAATCATTGAGTCAGTGAATGAAGCAAGTGTCTGTGTGAGGTATACAACTTCCTGAGTGGGTTTAATGGAAGCCTAAAGAGATTTTTCACAGATTCATGGGTTTTCAAAGGAGAAATTTGCATATTAATAAGAAGCTGTTCAGACTGATTCGCTTAATGTGTTTGGAGTAAGTATAATTAAATGTCAAGGGAGATATATCATGAAGTAATGAAGCTGAAGTCAATTTATCAAAAATAAGGTCTGGAGAGAGACATTTCAAATAATAAACAGTTCTCTAACCTTCCTTTTTAAGGTGATTTGCTTAGTCTGGGCCAAGATTTACATGTTTGTTGAGACTCGGTTCAAACAAAGATGCTGGGAACTGGGTGGGGGTGGGGAAGGAGAATGGACATTTTTCCTATTCAAGTTTATAACATGCAGGGAGATCTTTCCTGTCTGAAACACTTTTAAAGGGGAAAAACCCTATTTAGTTTTCCTCTCTTAGATATTGGGATGTGGGTAGGATCAGCACCCACACCACCCCCACAAACACAGCTGCCATTTGCAAACTCCTGTTCTGATGAAAGGGAAAATAATACGCAAAGGTGGTGAGCTAATCAGGAATTGTAACCATAAGAAACATTGAAGAAAATCCAACCCTGGGTTCTTGATTTTGAAGAGTGAGCTATTTACTAATGAATACGTCTGAAGAGTTGGCCATTCTTTGGACAAACACAGTCCATCCTTTGTTTTGAATTCACTTAGGAGGGAGATCATGATAGAATTACACAGCCGTCTTTTTATGACTTACTCCCTAAATGTTGCACTGAATTATCAAGAAATCTAGGCTCACATAATAGATGGATTCTCTTGAATTCAGATGACACGGAAGTGACCTCTGGAGTAGTTGCCTGACCTGACCAAATGGAAACATTCAATAGCATTTTGATTCTGTTTATCAGAATGTGAAAGCTTTTGGGTCCATTTCTAGCCACAGTAGAGGGATCAAGACTTTCACGGGCCCACCTCAGAGAGGCGTCAGGGGAAGAGAGGGGGGACTCGAGTCGATCCTATAAACCGTGGGGTGGAAGAGAACTCATGGCAGCCTTGAACTCACTGGTCACACTAAAACAATGAAAAGCCACATATGCAAGACTGAGAGGTTGAGTTGTTTACTGACTGTGCATTCTGCTGACTGTGGCCTTGGGCAGGGTAGAGCAGAGAAAGGCCATGATTCAGGAATATAAGCTTTGGAAGCACCATTTAAATTTTGGGTGGTGGCAGGTTCCCCCAAGCCCTACAAAGGGAGCTAACCTTGAGAAGCATTGAGAAGAATCTATTTTGTTTCATATCTAGATTGTTTATATACGTTTTTTAAAAGTTAGTGGGACCCACTGCCTTTGTAACAGTGCTGCCTTTGAAATCTGTCCATTTTAAGTTCGAGTCCTCCAACTCCTCCTTATAGTTTGGGTAGCTCTGGACAAGTAACTGAACCTCTCTGCACGTTAGTGCCGTCTTTGGAGCAGTGGGGATAACAACATCTGCCGTGCTGGGCTTGTGTCAGGATTAGAGATGGTGTGTGTGAACTACCTTACTGCTATTGTTGTTGTGATTGTCATTCAGCCCATGACCTTGAAGCCATCTTTTTTGGATTTACCATTTGTAGACATTCTTTACACTTAAAATGATTGGAGACATGAGCCTTGCAATTTCTTCTTAACTTCATTTGAAGCTGAAAATCAGAACTATATTTTAGATGGATTGTGTATGTCTGAGCAGGGGAGTCTCTTGGGGATTTTGTGTTATATCTGTTCAGAGCAATGAAGAGGAGGGTATTTCCTTCTCTGAGATAAAGCCCCTGGTCACTGCCCATTTCCTAATGGCGTTTATCCACCTACCAGACCCACCCATGTGCGTGTGGTGGGGGGTGGGGTAGATTGATTGATTACAGTTGTGGTTTCAAATTTTTGTACCACTGGAACTCATTCTTCTGCAAAAAAAATCTGTTACCAACTCTTAATGTATAATACAATCCATGCTGATTGAATGGGGGTGGGGAGTTCTAGAATCCACCTATGTAGCCACCCTCTCACTTCATGGGGTGACCCCAAATCATTTCCAAGGAACCTCTTTTGTTGTGTGCAGCAAATTTTGATGTGAAATGCTCTGAATTCCTCAAACTCAACCTAAAAAATGTTTTCTCTGTAGTGTTACTTCTATGGTGTTGGGAATTATGAAGTTGGAAGGATTTTGTGATCAAATATGAATGGGAAATGAATTCAACAAATATAAATGGATTTTTTACAGTGGATTTTAAGGGCTGTGAACCTTCTAAGGTTCACTATGAAAAGTCAAGTGGGATTTGTCATACACAGTGCTTCCCATGTTACAATGACCATGGAAAGCATTTATTAATGTTATGAAAAACCAGTAGGACTATGGGTTCCTTGGAGCACAGTTTGGGAAACAGTTTTTTAATTAAAGCAAATTATGATTTATAAAATAAAAACTTCTTCAGGATGGATGGTCTTCCTTGTTAGAATTTGATGATAGTCTTAAGGAAGTTATTTTAGGACTCCAGAAGCAGGTCCTTTTCTTCTCCTGAACAAGTAGTCAGCAAGAGGAATACTAACTGCCATTTTCTTTCCTGAAAATGGGGGCCTAGCAAATGGGTCTCACATGATAGATTGGTGTTACAATGTGATTGATTTTACTGTACCGTGGGACAAGCAATTCATACCCTGCCTAACAAATAGCAGGTGCTATTCGTTCAAGGAAACCACCTACATAGAAGTAAAATATCTTTTTTGGGGCTGTCAAAATCCTGTGCTATGGAATTCTCCATATTTTATTGCTCTGTGGAGCTCATTACTCTCCCGAGGCTACCATTTCCCTTTATCGGAGTCGACAAACCTATAGGACCACGTATACAGGGCATTTGTAAACGGTGTTTATCTTGGATCCCATATTTCCCAGCTGTATCTCCTCTGCCCACTCCCTACCCCACCTCCCCCACCCCAACCCCCGCACACGTCCACACTCCGTTTCCACGCATTCCCCATGGCCCCACATCCTGCCTCTTTATATCAGGGTGCCTTTGTGCATGTGTTTGTCCCTCCACTTGCACGCCCATTTTCGTCTTTTGTACCCCTTCTTCAAAGGTCAGCTCAAATCCCGTTACTCTCGTGGCTTTGCTCTCCTAGGTTCCTCCAGTGGTTGGCTTCATCACACCTTCTTGAGTCACACATCACCATCTGGGCTCCCCAGGAAGCATATCCTGAGATGTGGTTAGAAGTACAAAAGGTGCCTTGGGGAGGGACATCTTTAAAGGAAAATGGAGGGAAGCTGGCCTGGGAAGGCCGCAACGCAGACCTGATGGTCTCCCCAGCCCAGCGGGGAGCTCTGTCTGGAGCAATGCTCACTCACCACGGGAGTCCCCGTGCCACCACCTTGTCCCATCCTGACCAAGATCCACTCTGGGCGAAGCATGTGCCCCCAGAGCTGAGATGGACCCTAATGGCCCTGACAGCTGGAACCTGTCAGCTGACCACACTTCACGTGGTGGGAAAGCAAGTTTTTCTTGAAGGGGGGTCTGAGTAGCACATCTCTGTGCCTGCCACATGCTCCATCCTTTCGGATGCTCGTCAGAGTTTTTGTTCCTTGACCCACATACCCAGAATGTTAGAGGCAGGTGGGATTTTAGAGGCTGTGCAGTGTGGTGTCCATATTCTATAGGTGAGGAAATGGAGATACTTGTTATTCCCCCTGGATTATGATTTTCTTGATAGTATGATCCGTACTGAATTGAATCCCAAATGAGAATCTAGTAGCTCAATCCAATCATTCCCATTTCTACTCCCTCATTCCAATGGCATGCGTCAGTATCCATTTATCTGGCCTCCCAGAAGGCACTGCGTCTTCCTGGGGGCCAACGGGAATGAACGTCAATTGTAGATGTCAGGTAAAACAGTGAGAGCATTATTAGTGATGTCCACATGAGGCCATTGCAGTTCAGTGAAACATTTCCAAAAACAAAAGAAAAAGAACAACAACCAACAGTATTGACATTTTAAACATTAGGCTTTTGTGACTTGAAGTCCCTAGACAATTACAGATAGTGAAAGGGAACTAGAATCTACAAAGCCCGATCCGCTGCAGATATCATTGGGAGTCTACGAACAAATTTTTGTTTGTAAAAGGAAGAAAAATCAATGAGCAGAATGGGAATAAATTGCAGCAGAGTTTGTTTCCCTTTCTGTTGATCAATTGCCCTTCGTAGAAGCTGCTTGGCTGCAAGCGTATCTTAGATGCATTTCCAAAGACTCTGCTCTCACTGGCTCTTGGCGCTTTGTGGTGAGTGATCTTTGTGCTGGCGGCCAGGGGGCCTCCCTCTCCCGCCCAGGTCAGCCCCACCCCTGGGGTGACTGATAATGCCTTAATTACCAAATCTAGAGCAGGTGATGTCTGTCTCCTTGGTCCTGAGGGCCCTGGATTACTTAACTCCCTCCCTAAAAGGAAACACTTTCCACATCAATAATTAAAGAGAGCAATTAGGGGGATTTAAAAAGTATAATTAGACAGAATCAACTCTGTGTCCCTGGAGTATTCTCTTTTTCTTTTTCATGCTCCATTCCCTCCCTCTGCCTTCTCTAAAGTATCCTTTTGTGGACCTAACAGGCAGGAATGTAGTCCGTGCCTTTAAAGCCCAGGCAGGAGAGGGGAAAAAAAAAAAAAAATGTCGATGCAAAGGAATGAAGGAGAAGAGTGGAGTGTCAGCGCAGGCCCCAACTGTCTGGTTTCAGTCCGGGACTCGCCGTTTCTTACATACCTACAGCCTAACGGCTGAGGAACAGAGAGATGGGTTATTTTAGGCTGGCACATGCAGTTGTGCAGGAAGTCTCTGGAAATGGGGTTCCCAGTCCCTGGCATAGTGCCCAGCCAGCAGCACAGCGTGCAGTGGCCCGGAATGGGTACCCGTAGGAAGTGACCTCTTTGTGTGACTTTCACTTCACTCTGATCTGTCTAGTGTCCTCAGGTGAGGAATGAAAACCCATCCAGGTCAGCCAGATAATATTTTAAAAATATGAAAATTAAAGAGGCATCCTAGTTCGATATAGTAATATGAACTTTTTCCTGTAAATCTTTCCTTCTCCCAAATCCGCAGTGACACGGCCAAAGGAATAGCAGCAATGAGGAAAAAGCACTGTCAGTAATGGAACAACAGTCACCATCCACACACCAAGAATTCACAAACTCTCTAAGGTACGATGCAGGGAAGTCAGGATTGAGGAGGACAACCGAGCCAGGAGCCACCAAAGGGAAGCTTGTCCAGGGAAGGATGTGGATGGGACCATCAGGAAATCTCAGAGCTCAGACACGGGGCTGAGGAAGGTCGTGCTGCGGTGCAGTGACTGAGGGCAGATCCTGAGGCTGCCCTGGGGAGATGCTGAGGGCCAGGGGTGCACAAGCTTCACTCAGGCCTGCAGACAGGAAGGCTGGGGCCTGGAGCACTGATCTCTGATTCTCCAAGGACATCCGTCAGGCACAGCTGGGGGCTCAGCACAGCGACCTCGGGACACAGCTCTGGCTTGCTAGTTCCTGTGCTCACTCCCTACCTCCTCCTCACAGGATATTTATTTGACTTTTAATTTAACAAAGTAAATCACAGAAAAAAGGTAACATTTCTCTTCTCCCTTCCTCTGGCCCTGACAGATTTCAACAGGAACTCAGAAAAACAGAAGCAGTTTCAGCCCTAAATATAGACGAATACAGATTCACCTCTGGCTCCCTGTAAGGTCAGCAGACAGAAACATGATCAAACATAAAACTCAGTAATTTAAAAAAACAGAACCAATCGCAGGAATCAGAATGAATGTCCTCCTTTCCTGCCCCTTATAGAGTTTCAGTATGAACTGGGAGAAAACTTGAGAAAATCTCTAATTTGTTTTCTCAAGATTTTAGTCTGCAATTTGAAAAGGTTTACTGAATACTATATAAAAATAATGAAAATGGCCTAAATGTGTCCTGATTCCAAAGAGGAAAGTTTAATCAAAGGATGAAGGGAAAACAACAAACAAAAACCCTGCAATCACCTAGATGACAAAAATAGAGTGCCCACAGAAAGAAAAATAATATTAGTATAAGATGTGTTCCTCAAAATATATTTCAGAAAGCATTAGCCTAATATTATAGTTTTAAGGAAAAAAAGCTTATGAAAAGAACTTTGAACCATCCAAATTACCTAAAATGGTTAAGGTAAAGAAAGTTAAGGCAATAAATTTCACAATAAAAATGAATGAACTAAAATTATATAGTAAAAAAGAGAATTAGAAATCTGTGACTGTTATTTCTTATTTCCAAGAGACATACTTAAACAATCAGAAACAATGTTTAAAAATATAAGGATGGTCAAGACTGACTTACCAGATTCGTGGACATGCACACACATGCACACACACACTCAAGAGAGAAAAGAAATAAAATAAAAGTAAGTAATCTAGGGGTAACAATTAGCATCATATAATGTAAAACTCAAGGTAAAAGACTTTAAATGAAACAAAAAAATATATATGTATATATATTTTATTCAGAATATTACAGGGATACAAATGTTTCGGTTACAAGGATTGCTTTTGTACTGCTTGAGTCAGATTATAAGTGTGTCCATCACCCAAATAATGTGCATTATATCCGTTAAGTATGATTTCACCCATCCCCTCCCCTCCAACCTGTTTGATTTTAGCTGAATTTTACTTCCATCTGTGCACATGAGTGCTGATCTATAAGTTCCAATTTAATAGTGAGTACATGTGGTGTTCATTTTTTCATTCCTGCAGTACTTTACCTAGGAGAATGGTCTCCAGTTCCATTCAGATTGTTGCAAAAGGTATTAATTCATTTTTTATGGCTGAGTGGTACTCCACAGTATGCATATACCACATTTTATTAACCCACTCATGCGTTGATGGACACTTGGGTTGATTCCATATCTTCGTGATTGTGAATTCTGCTGCAATAAACGTTCAAGTGCAAGTGTCTTTTTCATAAAATGTCTTTTTTTCCCTTTGGGTAAATATCCAGTAGTGGGATTGCTAGATCAAATGGTGGGTCTCCTTTTAGTTCTTTGAGGAATCTTCACACTATTTTCCATAGAGGTTGTACTAGTTTTCAGTCCCTCTAACAGTGTACAAGTGTTCCTTTCTCTCTACATCCACACCAGCATCTATTGTTTTCAAAAGCCATTCTCACTGTGGTTAGGTGATATCTCATTGTGATTTGCATTTCCATTTTGATTTGCATTTCCCTGATGATTAGTGATGTTAAGCATTTTTCATATGTTTATTGGCCATTAATCTATTTTCTTTTGAAAAGCTTCTGTTCATGTCTTTTACCAACTTTTTGATGGGGTTGCTTGATTTTTTCCTGCTGATTTGCTTGAATTCTTTGTAGATTCTGGTTATTAGTCCTTTATCGGATGTATAGCATGCAAATATTTTCTCCCATTCTGTAGGTTGTCTGTTCTCTCTGTTGATAGTTTCCTTGGCTGTGCAGAAGCTTTTAATTTACTCAGGTCCCATTTATCAATTTTTGTTTTTGCTGTGATTGCCTTTGGGGTCTTCTTCATAAATTCTTTGCCTAGGTCAATATCTAGAAGAGTTTCTCTCATGTTTTCTTCTAGAATTCTTATGGTTTCATGTCTTAGGTTTAAGTCTGTTATCCATCTTGAATTAATTTTTGTGAGTGGTGAGGTATTTGGATCCTGCTTCAGTTTTCTACATGTGGCTACCCAATTTTCCCAGCACTACTTATTGAATAGGGATTCTTTTCCCCAGTGTATATTGTTGTCTGCTTTGTCAAAGGTCAGACGGCTGTATGTGGATGGTGTTATATCTGGGTTCTCTAACCTATGCCATTGGTCTATGTCTCTATTTTTGTGCCAGTACCATACTGTTTTGGTTACTATAGCCTTGTAGTATAGCTCAAAGTCTGGTAATGTGATGCCTCTAGATTTGTTCCTTTGTTTAATGTTGCTTTGGCTATTCTGGCTCTTTTCCTGTTCTAAACAAAGCATATAATTATTTTTTCTAGATCAAACAAAATAATTCTATGCTTCATTTGGATCTAGAAAAATATATATTTTTAATAATAAAGGGTACAGTTTGTAGGTTAATATTTATAAACCTTTATGTGCTAGATGACATAACCACTTAACATCAAAGTATATGAAATGGAAGCTGTTAGAAATGCAAGGAGAGATTTTTCGATGTTTTTGTCTTCTTTTTGTTTTGAAATAATTATAGATTTACATGATTGTAAATAAATGTACAGAAAGTTGCTGTGTACCCCTCACCCCCTAAGTGTTACCATCTTGTATAACTGCAGCACAATATCAGAGACAGGAAATTGATACTGATAAATCCACAGAAGAAGCAGGGATTTTTAAAAATACAACAATACTGGTGGAATATTCTAATACACCCATTTGAATCTTTCCAGAGCAATTGGAAAAATGAGAATAAACATTAAAATTTCAAAAATATGCTTAATTTTATTTACTAAATATCTATCAGAAGAGTACCTATTCTAAAAACAGGAAATAGTCTTTTCAGAAGTCTGTCAAACACTTATAAAATGTTTATATACTTGGCCACAAAAACCATAATAAGTTTCCTGAATGTTTAAATATTAATGATATTATACTCACACTTTGACTATAAGTAAAAAGTAATAACACAGGAAAAATAAAATTCATAAAATAAATACAAGGTTAAAACTATTTTCTTTAAAATCCTTCAATTAAAGAGGAGCAGAAATATGCAGTTAAAGACCATTTATATAAGAGCCAAATGATAACATTATATGTCTATCATATTTGTGCAGTCAGTGATATAAGTAGAATTAATTCATATCCTTATATATTTTAATATTAAGATAGAATGAAAATGGGTAAAATACGCATTCAAATCTAAAACCTAGAAAAAGAACAAAAATAGTAAAACAGTGAGACTAGATATGGTTAAAAATATCAAAGAAATTAGAAGACATAAACTATATAACTCTATAATAATGAATTTTAAATGTATCTGAAATAAATTCTCTACAGAAAGACACAAATGACCAAAACTCTCTGTAGGAAACAAAGGGGACTTCAGTTATTGAAAGACAATCCAAATCAAAAACAACCAGACAAAAGCAGGCAAAAACTTACTGAGAGGAAACCATTAGAGATTTCTCCATGTAAAACTAACTCTCACCTATTATCTGTGGCACCAAGAAAACCTGCACAAACTTTAGGAAAAGTATTCTTTCCAAAGCCAGCAGCCACCTACCGTGTTGCCAAATCTGCCATCCCGCAACATCTATACTCTCATCTATGCAGCATTTGATATTCGACATGGTTGATCACAAGCACTTCTTAAAATGATTAACTGTGTCCCCTTGGTTTCCTCTGCTATAGGAAACCACCCTCTTTCTTCCTATTTTTACCCCATACATGGGCTCCCAAAGATCCAGGCTTTGTCCTACTTACTGTTATGTCCTTTGTCCCAGTTAACGGATCTAATTTCCTGCTCAAGAAATTAACTAGACCAGCCACATTCTTTGTCTTTTCCTTATTATTTCACCCACCATTCACACAACTACATGGCCAAACCTTCCAATCACTTTTTTTTCCTAGAAAGTAAATATATAAGAAAAAAATGGACAAAACTTCACTTGGTCTTTGGCCTGATTCTAGAGTCTCGGATACTGGACTCCTGAGATCTAATTTCTTCTCTCTTTTGTGAACTTCCTAACTTGTATAATTTTTCACTTTTGAACATATCTCCTGCCTCTGATTCCTAGCTTGACCCATTTCTGTTTTTTCTGAGTGTTCAGCATTTCACACTCACCTTGGCTGCCTGTTTTAGCTTGAGCACCTGCTCTGCCACTCTCTATAAAACTCTACTTCCACGTTCTATGATTACCACAAACTCAACACAGCAAAGTTTTGGCCAAAATTGAGAAGGTTATCTTCTTCAGTACTTGCTTTTTTTTTTTAATCTATGAAGCTTGACTTAAAAAAGCTTTGGTATTGTTCTTATTGTTAAACAATATTTTACCATTAATATTATATATTTGTTTGAGTTTTTATGTGTTCATGTCATACGTCCCCAACTGACTGCAGATGCCACTTTTTGTGTGCCTTGACTTGATATTAACCATCCAACCCTGTGTCGTCTGGCTATAAAGGGAGACTTGAATAGGCATGTTTCAAAGACTGTCTCCTGAAATAGATGACACACCTGAGATGACAGGACACGTTTTTCCTATTACCCTCATAACATAGTAAAGACTCACTAAGCTCCTGGATGCCCCAAGATGTTCTGCTTTGATAATTTTGTATTGCATAAAGTAGACATAAATAACCAAACTCGTCTTAATAAGGTAGAAAACAAAGTGTCCATTCACTGACAAAAAACCATATAAAATTTAAAACAACCGAACAAAAGCATATAATACATTATTGAGGACAAATAGAGATTCCTAAGTGGGAGACTAAAACCCATCTCTTAGCAATAGCACAGATAAATATTTCATAATTGGCTTTCTGAGAATCAAGATAACCTACCAGTATTTTGAACTTTTTCTTTTTACCACAAGCTACATTATTTATATGTATATAATGCAAACAAACAAATACATATGACATACATGTTCACAAAATAATACATTCTCTTACGTTATGCTGTGTTTCTGATATTTTCTATCCTATCCTTTCCTATTTTATTCTGTTCTTTTTTTTAAAAAATGTTAATTGCAATTTTCTAAAGCAGTGGTTCTCAACAGGGGGCAATTTTGTCCCCCCAGGAGGCATTTGGCTGCATCTGGAGACACTTCTGGTTGTTGTCAAGCCCTGGAGGGGGAGTGGAGGGAAGGGAGGATGCTACTGTCATTATTGGGTAAGTCCAGGGATCTCAAATCCTACAGCCCACAGAACAGCCCCACAACAAAGAATTATCTATCCTGAAATGCCCATAGCGTTGGGGTTGAAAAACCCATATCTAAAGGATGTGTCCACAGATCTAAAACCACATCCCTTAATGCTAGGGTTACCGAGAAGGAAGGAACATTGCCTGTAATAATATGCCAAGGTTCCTCCAAGAGAAATAATAAGAGCTATTTTTTGTCTCTACGAGGATCCCACAAAGTAGGCCCATTTTTTCCTACTATAGTGCTTGGTGTACTCTTCACTTTTATGTCAACTTGTGAGACCTAGGTCCTCGAGGCCACACAGGGCACTCTGAGGTTAAAACGTTAATGAATGCCTCTCTAAGTGTCCATGAAAGCTGATTCATCACTCAGGGTGATTAGCAGTGTTGGGTTAGAACTAATGAGCTTTGAATGCCAGTAGTTGCTATGTGAGCTTAGTGGGGCATTGAGATTCAACAGCACTCAACTTCTCTCTGACCTGCAGGGCCTCTGTTCCCTCAAAACCCAGTAAGTGAGAAAACCGCTGAAACGGCAGTTTATTCCCCATCAGGCTAATTACTTCTTTTCCCAAGATCAAGACTACATTTTGGAAGGGCTGAGACATCTGAAAGCAGAGAACATACTGGGACAGGGAAGCTCAGGCAGTTTTTGTGCCCCTCAAAAGAAATAGGTGGTTAACAAAGAATCTGAGAGCAGAACACAAAGTGGGGGGCGTCTAATGTAGCCTGCAGGCCAACCCAGCCAACAGGCAAATTGGGACTAAAACCTAGAAGCATGAGTTTGGGAGGTGTGATGCTGCAGACAGCTGCTGCCACGTAGAAGGAAGGGCGGCATCGGAACTGGAGAAGCCCAACAGAATCCTTGTAAACATAGACAATTTGGAATGAAGCACATGACATTGCTTTTGTTTGGAAGCTTTGAGGTTGTCAGAACAAACTCTCACCAAACTCAACATATAGGGATGTTGTTCTAGTTTTCTTACCAATAAGCAATGTATTTGTAAAAAGCTAAACGGAAGTATTTGCATATTCTTCAGCATTGTTAGCTATGATAGCCGTGGATTGGCTTTACAGACATACACTGGTTGGGAAATATTTCAGAGGTTGCTCTGGTCTGGAGGGTAGGGCCCTAGATTTGTGTTCGTATTTGGTTGGTACAACACTGGGGCAAGTTACTTGACATCTCCTGACCAGGATTTTATAATATTTAAACACGTGGTAGGACTGATATAATTTACAAAGACTTGTTTCCCCTCAAATAAAGATTTAAGAGGATTAGATGATAATGGAACCATCCTGAATGAAGTACATGAGACCTTGTTTTACATCACCACTTAAGCAGACAATAATGGTGCACAGGGAATGGGAAATTAATGAGTCAAAACTCTTTGGTTATGAGAGATAAGGAGAGTGTCACTAGCAATAGCATTCCAGTGCTTCACTGATCCTTTGCCAGGCTTTGTCCTAATTTGAGGGTTGATGTGGTGGCAAATGACAGAATTTAATTTCTATAACCAGGGTGCCTTCATTATATCCATTCAGTGGATGAGGAAACTGAGACAGAGAAATGAAGAAACTTACGGGTCACATAATTATTAGGAGATGGAACCAAGTACTTTTAATCCTGAAACTTGGCACATATTTATGCTATTTAACATTCTACTACCTCTAATACATTCTGCGCTTCACACAGAGAGGATCCTCTGGTTTTTTGGATGTCTGTAGTTATTTCAAATGCTTTGCCATCAGTTAAAACTGTTTGGGATTGAAGCTTAACATGGGCTGAGCAACCCAACCAAATGAATGATAACTTGGTATTACTTTTTTTTTTTCTAGGCTTGGTAAAGTTTAAAACAACCACCATATCTTCTAGATAGTTGGCATGAATGAATGAAATAACTACACACATCAGCATCCACTTATTTATAAAATAACTCAGCTGTTGTAATTATATGAAAGGTCAAACTAGATCAACCTCAGGGAGTTTAATAGATGATATAGCAGTCAGCTCTTACTGTGGCTAAAAATAAACACATTATCATCATCATCATCACTATCCTAAGCACTTTCAGCTTATAATACATTTGTACAGCACTTCTGGTACTTTTAATAGTTTCTTACTATGGCTTTTCCTGTTCATAGTAGACACAATCATTATCTCAGTGGCCCCATACCCCAGCAGGAACCACTTGCATCTTTGTAAAAGAAAAATGGGTTGAAATAGAGGTTAAGTGTCTCATTCCCTGATGTTCAGCCTATCAGTGGTGTGGACAAGAACAAAAGCCAACTATTCTAAAACTTTTGACGAATGATGTCTATGCTGTAACCATTTAGACTTAATCTTAAGGCTCTAGGCAGCTCCCAGGATTAAGACCTATTTTCTAATCTATTTTCAAGCATTTTAGGAACAAGTAAAGGAAAGAAAATGGAGCAAAGCAGAAGTAGCAATTCTATTTCGTAGAAGGTACATCAGTCCACGGCCATACCACCCTGAATGCACCCGATCTCATCTGATCTTGGAAGCTAAGCAGGTTCGGGCCTGGTTAGTACTCGGAGAGGAGAAGATACATCAGTATTTTCAGTGTGTGGAAGTATAATGTTGACCAACAATTCCATTTCCTCTAGGTAACCAGCATTAATAGTTTGTTATGCATCTGTCCAGATGGTTGGTAAGCTTGCATTATATACAAAGGCAGCCTATCAGTTATGTATGGCTAAAATAATGCTTCATAACATTACCACAAAAATCTCAGAGATGTGCAGTAACAGTTATTTATTTTTCTCATCTGCAGAGTGGTAAAGGTTGATCCAGGCTAACTTGGGGTCTCAGCTGGACTTGCTTATATGTCTGTGGTCAGCTGTGGGTCGACCAGATGGCTCTGCTGATCTTGGCTGGGTTTGTTCACATGTCTGGGGAACCAGCTGGCTGAAGGCTGACCTAGGGAAGCCTTTGTTGGGATAACTGGGGTGACTCGACTGCTCCATTTGTCTTTCATCCTTCAGAAGGCTAGGCCAGACATGTCCTCACAGTGATGGAGGTTTTTCAAGCCTTTTCTTGTATCACAACTGCTAATGTTCCATTGGCCAAAGCAAGTCACACAGATGAACTGAGTGTCATGGAATGGGAAAACAGATTCCACTCAAGATGAAAAAGCTACAAAGTTCGTGGCAAATGGCAGGGATAAAGAGAGGGATGAGAACTTGGGCTGGTCAACACACTTGACCTAATCCTCACTGAAGCACGTTCTAATACATAGACTTTTTTTATAGTCTGTTTTTACAAATATGAGATATCTTATCATTTATGGCTTATTTTGTAAGCTAATACTATTTGCAGGTCTTTCTAAGTCACTGAAAAAGGATCTTTTTTAACTCTGTCTTTTTTAACATTGCAAAATGTTACATTACATGGATGTACCAGAAATTTTTAACTAGTTCCCTAAGGATGGATTAAGTTAGTAATGATTAAGTTGTTTCCTGTTTTGAGAACTTAATTAACAGTGCTACGCCATTTCACATAGCCTATTTATGCTGGCATTGTATTTCTGTAAATTAAATTTGTATCATCAGGATTGTGGAAACTCTTAGACTTGACCCTCCAGAAAGACTGAGCCACTTGTAGTTCTCTGAATATGCCACAATCTCCTACGCCTCCATGTTTTCAAACACAGTTTCTTCTAGAATCCTCCTCCCTCTCCCACTTGATCTTGATAATCTATAATGAAACCCTGTGATAAAATGAATTTACATATAACATAACTGGTGACTGTCTCTCATTCTCCTTATCTGACTTACTGTGCAGAACCTCAAGTTTAAGTGCATGCAGTCAAACTGTTGGAAGCCCACTTAATAGCTCTACTCTTCATCATTCTAGTTCTCACTCAAGCACTTCTGTGTTGGTGAAGCCTTCTCTGAACTCCTCAGGCAGATTCAGTATGCCTTCTCTGGACATAATAACACTCCCATTGTAGTAATTCTCCTCCTGAATTACATTTGTGGTTATGTCTGCCTCTAGATGGTCAGCTCTTTGAGGGCAGGAACATTGTCTTTTTATCCACATAGTTCCACTTTCTAATAGGATGCTTGGCCAAGAGAGGCATTCAATAAATGTTTGTTAAATAAAACTCGCACTTGAGGTCAAACCTGATGTTAGCCATATAACAATCATTCATGCAATAAATATTTATTGAATATGTGCAGTGAATGAGATACGTTTGGAATGAGAAAGTGGGTAGAATGTGAATGTGCCTTACTGAAAAAGGATGATCTTTTCAGAGTATCTGATAAAATTTCAGACGTTTTCCTCAGAAAAATGCATATATGCTCATTTTCACATACACTTCTTGTGAATTCACTGCTTTCTGGTACTCCTTCTTGGAACTCAGGTTAAGAAACTCTGCCTTAAGTAGATGAGAACGTGGCCTAATGTCAGACTTAGCTACACTAAAAACAAATTTTGGGAACTTGAAGTTAGACCATCTGTCATGACTCACCCATTATACTACTTCATTCTCACCTTATAATAGGTGTACAAATGCCAAAAATATAGATTCTGCCCTATCTATATCTTCATCTACATTTCAGATTCCTTGCCTACCCTCTAAAATATTTTTGAGACTCACATGTTATTTTGGGCTACTGAGATATATACAAATGAAAACATCTACCACAAAGGCGTCTCATGACTTATTTGACATGACTTACCCATAATTCTATGTAATACATAGATCTGTTGGATTTACTGAAAGAAAGAGTTTTAAAAATCACTAGATAAGAAATATAATTTCTTCATCTTTAAAAACATTTTAAGGACAGGTGCAGTGGCTCACGCCTATAATCCCAGCACTTTGGGAGGCCAAGTGAGAGGATCGCTTGAAGCTAAGACTTTGAGACCAGCTTGGGCAACATAGTGAGACCCTGTCTCTACAAAAAAAAAAAAAATTAAAAATTAACAGGTTATGATGGCACATACCTCTAGTCCTAGCTGCTCAGGAGTGTGAGGTGGAAGGATCACTTGAGCCCAGGAGTTGGAGGCTGCAGTGAGCTATGATCATGCTGCCACACTCCAGCCTGGGTGACAGAGTGAGACCTTGTCTCAAAAAAAAAAGTGTTTTAAGCTATCTTTAGATAAAATGAAACACCAAGATCTCACTCAAAATAGCAGCAAAATTTGTTAGGACTTGCCTGTAAAAAGCTTTGCTGAGGCTTCCTGACCAGGAGGTAGGCAACGTGTTCTTACCCATGTGCTAGGCATAATGTATAAAATAAACTGATAAATTGGACTTCATTAAAGCTAAAACCTTTGCTCAGCCAAAGCCATTATTAAAAGAATGAAAAGACAAACTACAAACTGGGAAAATATTTCCAAATATTTTCCGACAAAGGACTTTTATTTCAGATATAAAAAAAGAACTTTTAAAACTCAACAGTAAGAAAATAAACAGCCCCATTTTAAAATGGGCAAAAGACTTTAATAAACATTTCAAAAGAGAGGTAATTAAACACATGAAAAGATGTTTAACGTCATTAGGAAAATGTAAATTAAAACCACTATGTGATACCACTGTATAACTATTAGAATGGCTAAAATTTAAAAAAAAAGAAACCCGACAATATCAAGTGCTGATAAGGATATGGAGCAAATGGAACCCTCATGCATTGCTTTTGGGAATGAAAAATGGTATAGCCACTCTTAAAAACAGTTTGTTAGTTTCTTATAAAGTTATACATATGCTTGTCAAATGATCCAGCAATCCCGCCTTGATATTTAGCTAGAAGAAAAATTTACATTCACACAAAACCTCTGCCAAATGTTAATAACAGCTCTATTCGTAATTGTTGAAAACTGGAACCAACCTGAACGTCCCCCAGTAGGTGAATGGATAAACAAACCGCAGTACATCTCTACAGCAGAATACTACTCAGCAATAAAAAGGAGCAACATATTGACGGGGGAACGCCTCATACTTTATCCTCCAGCAAGACTGAGCTAGCTTGAATTGATCTCAAAAACACCGTGCTGAGTGAAAGAAGCCAGTCTCCAAAGGCCATATATTGTATAATTCTATTTACATGGCATTCTTAAAAAGACAAAACTGTAGTGACAGAGAACAGATCAGTGCTTGCCGGGGGTGAGGAGAGGGTAAGACTACAAAGTAATTGCATGATACTGAAGTGATGAAACTTTCATATTCTGATAGTGGTGGTGGTTACACAAATCTATACAAATACTGGATTTCACACAGTTGTACTCCAAAAACATCAATTTTACTATACGTTAATTTAAATATAAACTAAAAGCTTCACTGAGAAACATAAATGAAATTTGTATAAGCAAAAGCTGTGTCATTTTCTTAGATTGATGAACTCAGTATAGTAAAAATGTCATTTCTTCCTAAATTAGGCCTTACATTTTATGAAATCCAAATTCCAATGGAAGTGAGGAGGGGAAGGGGACTTGATAAAAATATTCTATAATTCTTCAGTGCATTTGGAAAAATACACATTCACTAAAAAGTATTCAAGAGTAGAACAGATAGGAAATTTCATGTTAGATTTGAGATATATAAAATTACATAATTGTTTCAATAATGCAAGAATCAACATAGAACACAATAAAAGACTTCAAATGCAAAATGAAGTTTACATAGCAATTTAGTATATGATATAGGTGGCATATCAGTACTGGATAAATGGACAGTTACCTGTTCATTATTTTAAAAAAAGTCTTTAGAATTTGAACTCGACCATAATTTAAAGTGAATTCCAAAAGGAATAAAATTGAAATCACAGATGGATATTTATTTATTTAGTATTAAGGTAAGAAAGACCTTATTTAGAAAATATCATAAAGCAAAGCAAAAGTCATAAAGAAAAAGACTGATAAATTTTAAAACATTTAAAAAATATGCAAAACACCATAAAAGGAAATGTGAAAGGATAAACTGGAACATTTGCTACATAAAAGACAAGGGATAAATATCATTAATATAAAGAAAATGTTCAAGATCTAAGAAAAAAATCATCCCAGTATAAAATAATAAGCAAAAATGTATTAGCAGGAAATGTCTTTTAAAAATCATATTTCTAATAAATATCTAGGAAAATGCTCACCAGTATTAAAATATTGAAGAATTTATTTCCCTATGTCATTGGCAGCAATTACAACATCATAATGCACAGTATGAATGGGTATACAAGAAAACGTACTTTTATATGCTGAGACAGAACTAAAATATTTTAAATAGTATATAAAGATTCAAAGACAAAATATAAATGCCTTCATAGAAGTTTTGCAGTATGGTTCAAAAACTTTTTAAAACATACATGTCTTCATTTCTACTTCAAGGAAATAATTAAACATGTGAATAAAATGTTGGACTTTGGAAACAGCCTAAATATCCCCCAATAGGGGAGTCACTGAACATTTTGCGGCTGCGGTCCCCAACCCTGGGCTGCGGACAGGTACTGGTCCATCGTCTACTAGGAACCGGCCGTATAGCAGGAGGCAGTGAGCACAGCTTCGTCTGTATTTACAGCCGCTCCCCCTCACTCGCATCACCGCCTGAGCTCCGCCTCCTGTCAGATCAGCAGCAGCGCTAGAGTCGCTAGAGTCGCATAGGAGCGCCAACCCTACTGTGAACTGCGCGTGCGAGGGATCTAGGTTGTGCGCTCCTTGTAAGAATCTGATGCCTGATGATCTGAGCTGGATGGAGCTGAGGCGGTGATGCTAGCGCTGGGGAGCGGCGGCAAATACAGATTGTCATTAGCAGAGAGGTTTGACTGCACGATAAGTGTAACGCCATTGAATTATCCTGAAACCATCCCCCCACTCTCCCCCTCCTCACCCCCGTCTGTGAAAAAATCGTCTTCCGTGAAACTGGTCCCTGATGTCAAAAAGGTTGGGGATGGCTGCTTTACGGCATTTCATATAATAGTTTGCTCACAGCCATTGAAAATGAAGTAGATGTGTATTTAATGATAAGAATGGTGTTTCCTATTTATTCCTAAGTGCAAAACGCAGTTTTAAAATAGTGTATGGACAATATAATTTTATTTTATAAATAAGTTATAAAGATCTGCATAGAATGAGGTCTGGATGGATGCATTTTAAAATGTACATCTGAGTGGTAGGTGGATGATTTTACTTTTTAGAATTTTTGTGCTCTGAATTTTCTAAGTTTTCTATAATGAACCTTTTTGACTTGCGTAACTTGAATTTTTTTAATTTAATTTTTAAAAAGCCCCTTTGGAAAGCAGGTCTTTTCTGTATGGTCTCACTCAAGAGTCTACGTTATTTTGTTTTCCTGTGCTGAAAGAAGAGGGATTTCTGTTCAGTCACACAGCTGTGAGATACTGGTGACATCTCCTCTCTGTTAGAGCCACCCAGCCCAGGCAAATTGCTTCAATCGAAAAGTCCAGTTCCTGATGGCCTTCAGGCTGATTTGGAACAGAGAGCCCTGTCTGTCTGCCTCGTTTTTCTTTGTAATGATTTCTCTGCGTCCTGGTGCATTTTCTTCAGGCCCACCCTTCACATCTCAGGCCCCTGGACAAGAGTACAAATGAGGACCCACATACCATATGTCTAAACATTTCAAAAGTTATAAATCAAGCTGATAAGCTGTTAAATGAAATACATTCTGTTCTATTTTGATAAATATTCTTTCCTAACAACGAAACAGAAAAATATGCTTGAATTCTATTGTTTTTGTATGTCTGAAAGTTGGCAAATTACCAAAGATGACTCAATTTAATTATTTTTGCTCATTTGTGTAGTCTAGTGATGGGCCAGTAATGTTGGGATGAGTAATAAACTAAAGACATATATGGATCACGAACTATTATTAATACATACTTAGGCAGCACAATTTATTTTTCATCCTTTAATTTCAGCAAAATACTAATTATGTTACAATCGAGATTTTTATACTAATTTTATTCTATTGACAGTAATGGTCTAAAGCAGGGGTGACAATGGTTTCTGAAAAGGTCCAGATAACAGATACTCTGCAGGCCGTGAGATCTCTGTCACAAGCGCTCAAGCCTGCTGTTGTAGCTGAAAACCAGAGGAAGACAAAACACAAGCAAATGGGCATGGCCAGGTTTCAATAAAACTTTACTTATAAAAATAGCTCACCATTACCACTATCTAATTCCAGAACATTTTCATCACCTCAAAGGCAACAACTATCTATTGAGTAGTCACTCCCTCTTCCCTGCCCTCCACCTTAACCCTTGGCAACAACTAATCTGCCTTCTGTCACTATAGGTTTGCTTATTTTGAATGTTTAATATAAATAGAATCATACAACTAAAAAAAGCTATATTTGGCCTATGGCCATCATGAGTACCACGATGCGTGAGTACCTCTAGGACCATGAACTGGGATAGGACAAGCAAAGGAATGAACTCTCAGGAATACTAGAAAATGATACTCTTACGTCAAGAAGCTGTTTCTTGCTCTGATTATGAAACATTTGGTAAGTTATTTAATTTGTGTTTTCTCTTAGCTAATGACTTCCCTCACTCAGATCCTTCCTGAAACTGGAAGCCATGTCCATCTCCAATGTTGGCAGCAACACAAGCCATGTATGCTCTCAGTACTTGGACGTTTTGTTTTGAAGACACAGGGCAAGAGGTTTGGAAAAGCATTTGCCCAGGGCCTGAACAGTTTTACTCATGAGAGTGGATGTTGAGGGTTACCAGTTGCACTAGGCTACTGCTAGGGTGACACTTTCTGTAACAAACTTGTATGTATGTGATTTGTGGGACCTGCTGAATTGTGGGACTTAAAGCTAGAGCCCTTCTTGTCTGTGTCCTACTGGATCCGCAGTTTTACTCGTTCACAGTGGTGCCTAATAAAGCCACCCTGGGAGACTGTGTAAAAGGTACACTCACGGATTGCTTCGCTGAGGTTTATTTTGTCTGCATGCCTCGTGTCTTGATGATGTCGTTATTTTGGAGGTTTGCTTTATATCATAAGTGTGATTAATAAAAGGTTATTTTGGAAGTTCTGTTTGATCTTAGTGAGACAAAGTATGTATCATTTTCTACTGTTCAAAGTCAAGCTCAGATATTTACACAGGGCACCGACGGCAAATTTTGGAAAGAATATCCAGGCAGCTTCACACCGTGTTTTCTGTTTACACTTAAAAGATATGTTGATTTAGCACCTACTCTGGGTCCAGAACCTAACAACCAGGATAAAACAAACAGGAGAAAAAGGGATGAACAAACACAGACCCCACCGTGGCCAACATGTAACAAAGGACCTTCCTAAAATCTCAGACTCATCCTCCTCATGCTCCTCTCTTGGCTTCCTCGCTCTCGTTAGATTGTTGATTTCCAAGCAAGGAAAGCACGCTTCCACCCTTATCTCCAGCCGCACATATGCAAAGACCTGATAATTCCCGGCTGATGAGAGAGCTCAGTTAGGAAGCAGAGTAGCACAAAAGCTGATAGCGCAGCTCTCAAACTAATCGTTTATAAGCTCTTGTCAGGAGCCCAGATGAGCCTAGATGCGGGTTTGCTGCAGCAGTCACCCCAGAACTGGGAGAGGAGCCTGCTGCAGGCCGAGGCTTTCCCCACTTGGTTTAAGAATTCCATTCTCCACTTCTAGATCGCCGCCCTTGTAACGTGGTTACAGGATCCAGAGAGGCTAAAGAAGAGCCGTTTCTCCCTTTGGCTGGGACTCACACTTAATACAACTTTCCCAGTCCAGAAACACTACAAAGGACTTTCCTCTCCGCACATGAATTTTATTTTTCAGGGACTTGAAATGTCAAGGTCACCAAGCCCTGGACACATTATATTTCTAGAATTAAGGCACAATGATGTAACAGAGAAACAACAGCGAACCCAGGGTCAGGAGACCGAGAACCCAAGCCCAGCTTTGTGTCCACTTGGCTGCCACTTCTCAGACCTCTCCACATCTGTGTCACCCAGCTGCGGGATGGGGGGTTTCTAAGGTTCTTCCCAGCTCCAAAATTCTGTGGCGCTGCTTAGGAGAATGCAGTCCTCACGCTTTCCTGCCTCTGGCAGAGTCTTCTCTTTTTTCTTTTCTGTCTCCCTGTAATCAATTTCTCCCTCTCTCTCTTTCTGACACACACACACACACACACA
Organism: Indri indri; assembly: GCA_004363605.1. Lineage (NCBI taxonomy): Eukaryota > Metazoa > Chordata > Mammalia > Primates > Indriidae > Indri > Indri indri. The sequence goes on along the minus strand of RJWJ010010625.1, from coordinate 13,440 downwards.
CACACACACACACACACACACACACACTCTTACACTTCTAAGGGCTTATAAATATTTATCAGGCTTTAGATTCCGACTAATTTAATTGTATTTGATTTCTGCTTGTGTATTTGAGGTCATTTTATAGCTACATTGTCATTAAGTTTTTTTTGTCTTTTTTTTTTTGAGACAGAGTCTCACTCTGTCACCCCGGATAGAGTGCAGTGGTGTCATCATAGCTCACAGCAACCTCAAACTCCTGGGCTCAAGCCATCCTCCTGCCTCAGCCTCCTGAGTAGCTGGGACTATGGGTGTGCACCACTGCGCCCAGCTAATTTTTCTATTTTTAGTAGAGATGGGGTCTCGCTCTTGCTCAGGCTGGTCTCCAACTCCTGGTCCCAAGCGATCCTCCTGCCTCAGCCTCCCAGAGTGCTGGAATCACAGGTGGGAGCCACCGTGCCCGGCCAAGAATAATTCTTCAACAGTTATTTCTTTCCTGATTTTAGATGTCCTTTCCTTTTATTTAAATACACTGACTTCTTCAGTTTTTTGTTTTTAATTTTGTTCTATCTATAGTTCAGTCGAAATGAACCTTTAGCTTGTTTGTTTCTTCCCAAAGTTACATGGGTTTTAAGTCTTCTGAACCATTGTGTATTTAAAAATGTTATTTTGATATGACTTCAGGTGAAATAAAACTTAGCCAAGTATAAAGGTCTTTTTCCCTTTAAGCTTTTCCTACCTTTGGACACTTATTACTGAAGTGTACCAAACTCCCCTCCACCCTCTGCATTTGTCAGTAGCCTAGTTGTGCCATTTTGTTTCTCTTTCTGTATAGAATACCTGTGGAATACTTTCTTTATTCTCAAACTCTAAAAAATTTGCTAGTATTTTTCAAAGTGTGGATATCTGCCAGGGCCAGGACTAGAGTGAGGCGAGAGTAGCACCTAGGATAAAAATAAATAAAAACATAAGGAGGTGCTTACTGTCAGTGCAGTAAATGTCACATTTTGCTTGGTACACAGAAATATCTGAAGTCCCGAGAGGGCCCCATGTAGAGAGGTATGATGTGTGCCCGGCTTTTCCAGATGGTTTTTTAGGCTCTGTCTTGCAGACTCTGACATTATTAGGTTGTCTGTGAATTTTAGCTTTCAAGGTTGTGAGGTCATTTTTCTGGATATTCTTTAATATTTTGATAGGACATTGAGAGAAACACATCAGCTCATGAGAGACAGACACCACTTTAAAACAGAGTTTGGGACAATGTCTACAGGGTTAGAAATGATATTTTAAATCTTATGAATACATGAGTTCCCTCAATGAAGTAAACTTAGAAAGGGAAGATCAGGAAGTGAAGCCATGAGCCTTGTAAGATGTGGGTCGATTTTTAGTGCTTCTAAGAGTCAATGAATGAGATAAGCTGTGCAGTTGCTTGGGAAACTCTAAGGTCTGACACACACATAAAGGATTATTACTTGAATCTATGATCCAGGACAACTCCTGTCCCTTCCCTTTCAGGACGACTTGACCACAGGTGTATTATCTGTCCCTCTGTAAGGTTCCCCAACATTAGCAACTAAGAATCCTCGACTTTTCTCTCCCTGAAGTCCAAGGAACATCATGCTATTTTCTTGAAATCTGCTTTGGTGTATACGATGTCATAAAGCCTGGTGAGAGAAATAACATTTTTTGTTGCTCCATAAATTAATATTACTATATTAGAGACAGAAATGGTCTCAGAAGTTTTGCAGGGCTCTGCCCTGAAAGAACATGTGAACATGTTAGTTTACATATCAAAAGCTGCTCCACCTCAGGAGGGCATCTCAAAGGTCAGTAGCAGGGGCTTTCCAAGGTGACTGCTGCAGTCTTAAGCCCGTGGTTCCCACCTGCTTTGAAGGACAAAGCAAGGTCTACATGGAATCACGGGGTGAGAGCTGATCAAAGAGTGTCCGCCCAGAGACAGATTCCTGCGGCTAAAAACAGTTAGCCCAAGGGACAGTTCCTGCTTGACTTCTGATGACCTGTCTCTATCTGCAATAACTAGATAAAGAAATATGAAGCCACTGTATTTCCGTTTAACCCTTAACTTAACCCAGTTAAGTAATAGTTTTATCTTAGGACTTAGAAGCTTGTCCTTGAAAGACTTTGTAACCAGAGTTAGTTAGGGGATCTATAGGGGCCTTTTGAAAGACTTTTAACCTAAAACAAACTACCTGTTGTTATGTAAATCTGTTACCCCTGGCAACCAATCACTGTACCTGTAAATACCCATGTGAAACTTCATTCTGGGCCCTATGATTCACAGGGATGTCGTAGGGACCCTTGAGTACCCCCACTTTTGCCTTTTGTCTTTATAAATCCATAAAACTATGTCTTCGTCTCTGTGTATTCTTTTACTTCAGTTATTCTGCATTTTCTATTATTTTATGACCCCTACCTAAAAGACCTGATTTTTTGCGGGGAGCGTAGCTAAATTCCCCTCAGTTTTTGCCTTTTCCTTGACTTGATGGGTCGGAGTTTGAGAAAGAATCTACCATCAACGGCACCGGAAAGCATCCGGCCCCCACGTCTGACGTTTCACTTATCTTGATGACGGTCTGAGTCTTAGAACTGCACATCAGATTCAGTCAGTGTGGGCGCCGGTTCAAAAACATAAGTCTTCCTCTTCCACAGAAGCCAACAAAAACAACTAAAGGGAGTTTTCTTTCCAGCCTTACAAGGCACGTTTTGAGTGGGGGCCCACAGAACAACAGCAGGAAAAGAAATATTGGTGTGAGTGGGGCTTGGCCCCAGGGGGGCAGGCTGATGGCATGGAGAGCTTGCAGTGGTTTCCTCCGCTCCCAAGGCACACGCCCCCAGGGACTCACAGGAACTACCCTCTCACCATAGCCATGAAAAGAGCGTGTTTTTCCTAATATTTTCTGCTGCTGGAGGCTTCCAGAAATAGACACATGGTTCTGTATGGTTCTGTTTGATTGCATATGTTTAAAAAAAAGTACACATGTGTGAGCCAGATTTATTTTTTTCTCAGTAAATTACAACTCAGGACTTCCCCTTGCAACATGTTTTTACCTTGCAGAACATAGCCATTGAAAAACATGTTACGTGTATTACCTGTATGTGAGATTTTAGAAAGGGTGATTTGCACTCTGAGATGAATAGGAAAGGAATGCATTGAATACTCCTATGTTTTGGCCGAGTATCACTGACATCCAGTGACATCAACTGAAAGAAACTCTCATGTTCCCTGGGTGTTTGGATAGGTTGAAAGAATTTGCACTTGAGAGCTAGATGGACTTGGATTTTCATTCTACCCCTGTTCATGCCTATGTGTCTTTGGACAAGTCGCATTATCTCTCTGAGCCTGTTTCCTCATTTGTGAAATGAGGAAAATAATTCTAGCTTCTCTTTGTTGTGAAATTCAAGAAATAATACAACATCAGATCTTGGTGTATGGTAAATGTTTAGTAAGTGTTTATTTGCTTCTGTCTTCATCATGTTCTTCCTAAGGACCCTGAACTTGACTCTATGGCTGCCCTGGATCTGTTATGTTTAATGTAGCCCTGTCCATGAACTTCGTCTTCTGGTGTGACATCTTATTTTGATGTTTCAGGCACAGAGGGAGCCCAGGATAGATACAGATCTCCCTCATGACATACTTGCCTGATGAAATACAATGAGGCCACTCAGCGCGTGGACTTCCTGGTCTTTATGCTGCCCCCAAGCACTAGGGGAATGCCAAGTTAGCCTTCATTTGAACTAACCTCAGCGCTTTCTCTTGGCATCAGTTATTTGAACTGCGTTCTTTCAGACTTCATTGATTTTGAAGTCAATTCTCTTGATGCAGAATTGCCTTGCCTAATTATTTATACAAATCTCTCAGTTTGGTTGGTGGAGCCACACTTCAGAACAGAGCAGCATGAAACTCTGCAGAACCTTAAACTCGACAAGTAATAATGAATTAAAGTCCCTTGCCATACATGAAATCTTAGAGGTGGAAAGTCCTGGAGACATTGAGGGCAATAAACTTATTTTGCTTAAGAAGAAGTCGAGGCCTAGGGAACTAAGGGGATTTGCCCAAGATCACATGGCTTATTAGTAGCAAAATCAGGACTGAAATCCATATTCCTATTCCCAGGTTTCAGTTTCCTGTAAAACTATGTCATCCTCGTGGAGATACGTGACCCGTCTGTGCCATATTTCAGAGGAAAACGAATAATATTTTGTCTCCATTAGAGTCCTTAGGAAGAAATCCAAACTTTTTTTTTTTTTTTCAGAGTGGCTCCAACTCTACTAAAAGAGAAACTTAATTTTTTCTTTTTTTCTATTTTTGGGGAAAGAGGAAGCTACTTCCTTCTTAAAAATACCTGTTTGTTTTAGTACAATTTTTATTATTTTCCACCTTTCTTCCGTGTTGTTCCTGCCATAAATCAGCAATCAGCCGCGTCGGTTCTCCCCTAAATATTTCTCTTGTTCGACCCACCCCTGCCTTTTCCACTATCAGCACTTTAGTCCAGGTCTGTAGCTCCTCAAGTTTGGATTACATCAGAGGAGCCTCCTAAGGTATTTAAGCACCTGCATTCTTTTTTCCAGCTCCATTCTAACCTGAACACTGTCTTAGACTTAATGTACTGCTGACATTAATCAGATTGTCATCTTTTCAGTCTCATTTCATACAGTTCCCCAATTCAGGCAGACACCAGCCTTCACCTTGACTGTACTCAGTTCAGAAGGCAGGTCTTTCAGGATCCTCTCAGCTACCTTCTGGATCACTCTCCCAGGTTCTCCTGCTCTCCATCTGTTGAACTGGCTCCATGCAAGCCACTGTCTGTCTGTTCTTTTCCTAATCCTCTCTGGCTGCTGATTTTCTCCTGTCTGATGCCGTGGAAAGCACCTGGCACTAGCACTGAGAGGCCTGCCCACCACCTTCCGCACACTGACCTTGAGGACTCAAGCACGCCGCTTAGCCTCTCTGAATCTCAGCTTCCCTCTCTGAAAAATTGGGGATCATAATTGCCTACCTGATCTCTCTTATGGCTGTGTAAAGATTAAATGAGAAAGTCATTGCTAAAATGTCTTGTACACACAACTCATTCTTCAGTTATCTTTCTTTTTGTGTTCACACTCTTGAGGCACGTCCCCTACGACTACGGTCTGCAACCCCCAATACCGGTCCATGGCCTGTTAGGTACTGGACCACACAGCAGGAGGTGAGCGGTGGGCAAGCGAAGCTTCATCTGTATTCACAGCCGCTCCCCATCGCTCGCATCACTGTATAAGCTCCGCCTCCTGTCAGATCAGCAGCGGCACTAGATTCTCGTAGGAGCACAAACCCTACTGTAAACTGCACACACGAGGGATATAGGTTGTGGCTCCTTATGAGAATCTAATGGCTGATGACCTGAGGTGGAGCTGAGGCGGTGATGCTAGCGCTGGGGAGCAGCTGCAAATACAGATTATCATTAGCAGAGTTTTGACTGCACAATAAATGTAATGTGCTTGAATCATCCCAAAACCATCTCCCCCATCCCCCATCTGTGGAAAAATTGTCTTCCATGAAACTAGTCCCTGGTACCAAGAAGTTTGGGGACTGCTGTTCTATGACACAGTGCACACCACTATGCTCATGGTGCCAGGATTATGAATGGCCCTTTTGTGGGGCAGCTGCTGTTCTTACAGTTTATCTGGAGTGAAGGGAAGGTGGTCACGGAGAGGACCCCTGACTCTTCAGTATGTGAGCTTCACTTCTTTTCCTTTTTGATCTGAATTTCCACAAATTGATTTAGCAAATGCCCTTTAAGAAAAATGCATGCATTTCTTGGAGCATTATAGGAAATTGGTCCATTTATTTTTTATAAGCATAGTAAAATTTTTATTCGAGTTACAACGTAAATATAGAAAAGGACACAAATCTCGGAAACTGCTCAATGAATTTTCACAAAACAGATACATTTGTGTAACCAGCACCCAGAACACAAGTTGGGATATTTCCATCAATCTAGAAGCCCCTCTCAGGCCCCCTCCTAGTCACAAATTCCCCTAAGGTAACCACTGTTTTGACATCAAATGGGATAGATGAATTTGGCCTGTTTGTACACATTTTATACAGGAACTCATGCAGCATGTACACTTTGGCTATGTTTGTTAACATTGTGAGGCTCAGACTCAAGTTTAAGTCATTCATTTTGTTTGCTTTATAGGATCTCATTGTGTGTATATATACTTCTATTTTTGATGGACATTTAAAAAGCTTGAATTTGGGATTATTATGATTATCTATGAACATTTGTGAACATGTCTTTTGGTGAACGTATGTATGATTTCTGTTGAGTGTAGTCCTGGGAGTTAAATTGGGTGGGTCACAGTGTTTACACATGTTCAGCTTTGGTAGAGAGCACCAACACCCAGATTCTCTGTTGTTTTTTATTCTAGACAATTAGGTGGATGTGTCATAGTATGGTATTGTATTTTAATTGACATTTCCCTGATGACTAATGAAGTTCAGCACATTTTCATGCATTTATTGACTATTTGTGTACTGCATTTTAATTAATTTATTTATTTTCCCTTTTAATTTCAGTTGACATGTAATAACTGTACATATTTATGGGATACCGAGTGATATTTCATTACCTGTATACAATGTGTAATCATCAAATCAGGGTAGTTAGCATATCCATCACTTCGAATATTTATCATTTTTTTGAATTGTGAACATTGAAAATTTTCTTCTGCAGATTTTTGAAAATATGCACCAAACTGCTGTTAACCATATTCACTCTACAGTGCTACAGAATACTAGAACTTATTCTTCTTATCTAGCTGTAATTTTGTGTGTACTATATTTTGTATGAAATACCTCTTCAAGTCTTGTGCCCATTTTTCTTTTATGCTGTCTCATTTTTTAAACTTATTGATTTATAGGAACTCTTTATATATTATGGATATGACTCTTTTGTCAGATTTTGTATTTTCCATATTTTCTCCCATTCTGAGTTTTAACTTTTTACTAGCTCAAAGGTATCATTTGAGAAACAAAAGTCCCTATTTTTAATATACTCCAAGTCATATTTTTTTTAGTTATGGTTATTCCTTTAAGAAATTAAAAAAACTTTGTCTCCTTCAAAATCCTTAAGATGTTTACCTAGGTTTCCTTCCAAAAGTTTCATTGGTTTACTATTCATATTTATATCTGCAGGCAATCTGGAATTGATTTTTGTCAATAGCTGGAGGTAAAGGTCAAGATTTATTTTCCCATATGAATACCCAACTGATCAAACACCATTTATTAAAAATACAACGGGGAAGGGTAACGAGGTGTTTTTTTTTTTTTAGAAAGAAGGACTTCCAGCGAGGGCCCGTAGAAATTTCAGAAGGAAGGTGGGGGAACAAAGAGACAATATGAGGGTAGTGGGAATTCATAAGAAATGGCCCAAATTGATAAGAAGGGGCAAAGCACACAAGGTGGCTGTTTTTTTAAGCTCTTTCTTGCACATACTAGATACGCGACGCGTATGTGTTAAGTGTCATGGGGGACTCCTCCTGCGGTGCCCTGATCGTGGACGTGTGGTGGTGCAGTCAGCGCTAGAGTCCGGGCCTCGCCTCCTGCACCACTGGAGAGGCACAGCCGTGGAGGCAGGTCTCTCGCCTCAGGAAGGCAGCAGTGGGAAAGCGCTCTGGGTCATGTTAGCACTCCCACTAACTGCTGACTTGGCTTAGGGCTTGAATATAAAACAACAAACTATTTAGCATAACTAGCAGGGTTCCTGCTTGGCCGTAACATTTCCCACACCGTAGATGGACAGCTGCTCAGGCAGCTCTGGGCCCTCAGAGACTGACCCGGGGTGACAGATCAGATCCACAGTGAAATCCCCAGCACAGCGGGATGGCACGGTGTCAGAATCAAATAGATGTGTTGCCAAGCAGTTTCTTTCTTGGCATAACTATACCCCAGGCCATGGAAGGAAAGGGAATTCCCTTAAAAACTGAGCTCATCTTTCTCACACCATAGTAAGTAGGTCTCTGTCCTTCCAAAGAACTCGGCCAGCTCATGGCTTTCAAATCAGGCATCCTCACCGTCTCAGCGTTAAATGGGCAGGTGTGTGGATGCCCCAGGAATGTGTGAGAAAGGTCTACCTCTGATCTCCTCTGGAATCCTTGTTAGCTGACCGAAACGGGGTTCTCCCAGTAGTTGGGAATTCAGAACACCGGGCGTCACTTTCTTAAGAGTAATGCTTTGGTGCATTCCCCGTAGTAACGGTCAGGCTGACACTTCATTGCAGTGCAGGTTTCTGGACCCTTTGGCTTGCTTTTTCTGGTGAGGGGGATAAACTGAGCTTAAAGATGTTAACTTTTTGGCTCATGAGCACCCAGCCGGCAGTGGGCACAGGCCACAAACCTCATTGTTTGATTTCAGATCAGCTCCACAAAATCTCATATATTATTATATTTCCCTTTTAGTTTAGCAAGACGAAAGCAAAACCACAGCCTCCTTCAATAGTACCTTGTTTTAATGTTTAATTATCCACGAAGCCAGAAGGACTCTTTTGTCTAACTAAATTCTGTCAATGCCATTGAAGTGCTTGTCCTAAGTTCTTTTTTTAAAAAATTGTGGCAAAATATACATAACATAAAATTTACCAACTTAACCATTTTTAACTTAAGTCATGTAAAGTGCATGCACACTGTTAGGCAGTCAATCTCCAGAACTCTGAATCTGGAGAAACTAAAACTCTGTACCCATTAAGCAACAACTCCTTGTTCCTCCTCCCCACGACCCCTGGCAACCAACCTTCTACTTTCTGTCCCTATAAATTCGACTGCTCCAGATGTATCATATAAGTGGAATCATACAATATTTTTCCCTTTGTGACTGGCATATTTCACTCAGCACAACGTCCTGTCTTCAAGGTTCGTCCATGTTGTAGCACGTGTCAAAATTTCCTCCCCTTTTAAGACTGAATAATGTTCCATTGTATGCGTAAACTACATTTTTTAATCCATTCCTCCATTGAGGGACACATGGGTTGCTTCCACCTTTTGGCTATTGTGAATTCTCTTTGCGTTCTTTGGAGAGAAAGAGCAATCGTGCAGAAACCACCTTGTAATAATCCTTAATTTGCTTGTGAAATCCCTTCTCATCCTTGTCTTCCTCGAGACAAAACAAATAAGCTTCTCTGATTTTTTCTTATGATTTTGTTTCTACCCATTTCCCCATCCCCACACCTACTGTAAATGTCTCTAAATCCTGTTCACTATTTAGAATTGAAATCGGAACAGGCTACTATGCTTAGCTTGGAAATTAAGTCCTGCTAAGATCTACCCCTCCCACCATCCTGCTGAATTTCTCACTCCCCACTGCCAGCTGTTCTTTCTTCTGGCAAACTTCTTGTGTCTTCTCATTGCACACACCTTTGTCTGGTATTTCTCCAAACTTTTATGATATAAGACTAGAATAGACCCTTCACTACCCGTTCGAACCCAAGCCCTTACACAGAGCAGAGTCACAGCGTGGGCCTTATGCTGGTAAGGAAGAACACTTTCCAAGTTCTAGCTAGACACTTTGAAATGCAGCGTTCTAATTTACATGTACATTTTGTTTTATGTGATAGATGAGCACTTTTTTGAATATGGAAACCCAAATTGCAATAAGAAAATGCATAAGGAAATTTAAAAGGAGATTGCAATTTAAGGAATCCTGTTGTGAGTCCTTTTGCAAAGCAATCATTCTCTACAACGTAAACTTCATTAAGATTTTCATTTGTCACTTCTTTCTTTTTGCAAAAAGTAGCTCTCAGGCAGTTTATAGTCAAACCTGACTCCCTACCCCTACCCCATGCTACATCAGGCAGTTTTCTCACCCTGCAGGTGACAGTCCTTAATGTGTTTTTCTTTTGAAATCCTATTTTAGCTGTTTCCTCATGAAACTCCTCTCCTTTTGGATAGCTCTTTTCCCTACTCTACTGAGATTATTTAAAATATGGTATTTTTTCCCAGAGGTCTTAGCAGTGTTTCCTCTGGTCCAGCACGATCTGTAGCTTCAGCCTCTGAGAAAGGCTTCTGAGCATCCTTCCTCCTCCCAGAGACAGGCCAAGCAGAAGCTCCCACGCGAAGTATGTTGTCTCTATTTTACTGGCCAAAATTCAAGGAGAAGTAGTTAAAAGTCCAAGATTACAGGAAAGGAAACAGGAATGCTGACTTTTTTTTTTTTAATTATCAACTACTTCTTATCACTTCAGTGTTTTTGGTGTTTGCTTTTACAGCCCAAAACTTGTCCACACAGTTGATCAGATTTCTTTCGCTGAGAAATCCCTACAATCCCTGGATAGATCTTCTGGCTCATCTTACCCAAGTATAACCCACCCTTCCAAATCAGGTCGGCCCAGCCAACTTCTCTGTTCTACGACAGGGTCACCCAGGGATGAGCTCTGTGCATGGCGTTGCATGGGTGGCAATGGCAGTACGCGCCTCCCTTGTGTCAACACCAAACTCTCTGGTCCTTCCGTACTCAGTCCTCTGGGTATATTCAAGGGATGGGGAATGAGGTATGTTAAAAGTTATTTTGAATAAGGAATTGAAAATTTCTTTCAGAAATAAAAAAATCCAGCCACAGAAGTCGAATGTCTAATTATCACTTTCCCTTCCAAATAAAGCAAAGATAACCTGACTGAAATTACCAGAGAAAACAATAATAGGAGAAAACCCACATCATTAAAACTAAGGGAGACTCAGTGCCACCAGATTGCCACAAAGACTAAAGAATTTGTGCCAGATATACTGCGGATGGGAGCCGAATATTGACAAATCGATTTATATGATGTCTGCAACTGACTTTAAAATAATCCAGTTGGTCTGGTTGGGGGAGTAGAAATGGGAAGGTTTATGGATGAAATTGGCCATCAGTTATGCATTTTGGAAGCTAGATATAAAGTACTTCAGATTCATTTTACACTTTTTCTACTTTTGTGTATGTTTGACTTTGTTCACAATACTTGTAGTCAGCAAATAGTATAGGTGGGTACAACTGTGGGGAATCAGCAAAGGCAAACTCACAGTACACAAAGCCTGTCCTTTTATCGCAAATGCAAAATAGAAACTAACAGCAAAATCACGAACAAAAATAACAAATCAACCATCACAATTAGAAATAAATACAACCCTGGATAATGCCTCGACCAAAAGGGAAAGCAGAATTACAAAATGAAATGACTACATATGCACAAAGTTATGACAGTGACAACAGTACATGTCAAAACTTATGGAATTTGACCAGTCTATACTTAGAGGGGAAAATAACAGCCTCAAAATGCTTTTACTACTTGAGAAGAGAGGTTGAAAGTAAATGAAGCAAGCATTCAGTGAAATACGTTTGAAGGAGAACAGCAAAGCATAGCTAAAAAAAATAAGGGGGAGGACATGAAGAAAGCTAAAATGCAAATCAATGAATTAGAAAAGATAATCTAACCAAGAAGGCAGAAAGAAAGGCAAAAACACAAAATTAAAGGGATACAACTATAACTGTAGCTATTCACTGGATGATTTTTAGAAAAATATTAATTGCCAAGATTGACACAAGGCAGAGGATTACAACAGACCGATATGCGTACAAGAAAGTGAAAAGATATTTGAAGATCACACATCTCTTCCTACCCTCACTCCCAAAAGTGCCAGCATTAGATCGCTTTGAAGGCAATTCCCATCAGACTCTAAAGGAATAGAAAATTATTTTTTTACTTAAACATCTATAGGACACAGAAAAATATGAAACATTTCTCAACCCGTTTTCTTCATGGAATAACTCATATTCTAACAATTGATTAAGCTATTGAACAAAAGAAAAACTACAGGAACATGTCATTTATGAATATGGATGGAAACTCCAAAACAAAATAATGACAAATCAAGTTTAGCATGGTACATTAAAAGAATAATACACCATCATCAAATGGAGTTTATTCCAAGAATGAAAGTGAATCCAATATAAGAATATTTAAAAGTTTGATTCTTCTTATCCATAGATCAAAGGACAAAATACATTGTCATTGTGATAAAGTCCAAAAATACATTTACTCTAATATTGATCCGAGCCATATCTGTTATATTTCTTACAAAATTTGGAATTAGAAAGATAATGCCTTAGTATTGGAACATGTGTGTAATAAATAGTGCATTTAGTGGCAGTACACTTAAGTTGGAAGAGCAAATTAGATTTTCTCTCTCCTGCTCATACTTTAGCTTGAGGCCCATTAGTAGGAAAGCATGCTTGAACAGAGAAGCAATATCTGCTTTATCAAGACTCCAGTGGGATTTTTTTAACATAACTAAATGATTTACCATTCATCAGGAAGAATAAACAGACAGGAATGGTCAAGAACATGTTGAACACTAGGGAGTTGGGATTTACTTTGGCATACATGAAAATACACTGTAACATGATAATAACTTATAATTGGGCCAATGTAGAAAGGAACCAAAATATTTAGAATATGATAATGATGGCATTTCAAATCATTAGATAAAAGGTGAATTATTTAATGTATTGTTTGTTACAGGAAAATTTATTAGGAATTATGAAGATAAGTATTTTGTGTATAATAATATGCTATGATAGTATGTTAAATTGCTTAGTTTATAACAAAACTGCAGGAAGGGCTCAGCTTAATACTAGTTCATAGCACTATAATTATGTTTATGACAATATTCTAATTCACCTAAAGAATTAGACAAAGGTTATTTTCTTATAGCATTGTGGATTAATAATAATAAAAAAATTAAAAGTTAACATAGTAGTTACCAGGTGCCAGGCAGTTTTCTAAGCTGTTGAGGTATAATAACTCATTTAGTCATCACAACAATCATCTAAGATAGGTAATATTATTATGGTAATATTATTATTCTCCATTCAATACATGAGGAATCTGAGGCACAGAGTGGTTATGCGACTTTTCCACGGTCAGCAAGTGGGAGAGCTAAAATTGCAACTCAAGCAGGCTGGCTCTAGACTGTATATTACACAGCCTCTCCTGGAAATGAGCTATGTAAATCGGGAAGGTGTTCATTCTTCAGGCTCTGACATGCCTTCTGGCTTTTCTCAGGGACCCACAGGAGGACCTTAGAGAAACGCCTATCTTGCTCTTTCTGCTTGCGCGAAGGTGCCTTCATGTCTCAGGTGGAGAGTGTCTGCCCTCCAGACTTCAGCGGGGATGTTAACGCACCGCTCAGCTCTAAGTTCCGCTTGCAGCTTTGCACGTGTCTGCAGCTGCTCGCAGGAGTAAGAGGGAGCCGGGATTAGAAGCGTCGACCTTGGGGGGTGTGGCCAAAGAGGCACGACCTTCTGACCCCTTTGCTTTGTTCGCTCCCCCAGGGACCTGATGCCCAGAACCCTGGAGGGGCAGATCACCATGGAGAAGACGCCCAGCTACTTCGTGACGCGGGAGGCGCCCGCGCGCATCTCGGCCATGTCCA
>RJWJ010010624.1:0-46546 GCA_004363605.1 Indri indri | reverse complement strand
TTTTTTTTTTTTTTCCTACTGGCAGGATCAACCAGGTACTGTTCTTTGTGTATTCTGGATACCAACCCTTCTGTGGCTAATACTAGATATTGTAATCATCTTGACCCAATCTGTGGCCTCCACTTTCACTTTCTTGAGGTCTTTTGATAATCAAATGCTTAGTTTTAATGAAGTCCAGTTTATCAGTATTTTCTCCTTTCTTTGATGAAGTTACCACCTTTTGCATCCTCTCTGCCCACTCCAAGGTCTTGAAGATATGCTGTTTTCTCAGCAGTATTTTGTAGTTGAGGTCTGCACGTCTTCCATTAGATTGCTAGGGATTTGAGTTTTTAGTGTGGTACTATTATAATGGTAATGTTTTAACTTTTCATTTTCTTTTCTTTTTTTTTTTTTTTTTAAAGAGACAGGTCTTGCTCTGTCACCTGACTGGAGTACAGTGGCATGATCATAGCTCATTGCAATCTCTAATGTTGGGGCTCAAGTGAGCCTCCTGCCTCAGCCTCCCAAGTAGCTTGGGTTACAGGTACGCACCACACCTGGCTAATGTTTTTTTTTTTTTTTTTAATTTGTTGTTGAGATGGGGGTCTCATTATGTTGCCCAGGCTGATCTTGAACTCCCAGCCTCAAGCAATCCTCCTGCCTCAGCCTCCCAAAGTGCTAGGTTTATAGGTCTGAGCCACTCTGCCAGGCCTAAACTTTTCATTTTCTAATTACTTGTTGCTTGTATATAGAAACAATTGATTTGTGTATATTTTGATAATTCACTTAATTGTAGTAGTTTGTAGATAGCTTTGGATTTTATACATACCCTATCATGTCATCTATTAAAAATGGGTTTTCCTTTTCCCCAATCTTTATGTCTTTATTTCCTATTTATGCCTTTTTGTACTAGCTGGGACCATGAATACAATGCTGAGTACATAGTTGATACGCTTTTCTTGTTCCCAATCTCAAGGGGAAAGAGTTCTGTATCTCATCATTACAGGTAATGTTAGCTCTAAGTATTCTATAAATATTCTTTATTAGATTAAGAAAGTTACTATTTCTAGTTTGCTGAGAGTTTTTACCTTTCTTTTTGAAAGGCTAAAATACCGTATGCGTACCCAGTTTGTACATGGGAGACCGGGGTGGGGATCAAATGTGAAAGATGTTAGCCTGCTCCAGGAGGCCCCTGGGGCCTGTGCTAGCAATTGTTGGGGCATTGTCAGCCTTCCCACCAACAGTCCCTATGGGCTCATCATTGCCAGGTAGCAGACATTACCTGTGCTCACTGATACTTGGTTCTAAATTTCCCCACCTCCTTAAGTTAGGTGAGAACAGGGCAAGTTCAAGTTCAGACAGTGCAACAATGAGCATGTCTGACAGCTCCTTTCTGCTTCTGGGAAAAGGAAAAGCAGCTCCTTCTGACTGTACTAGAGAGAGACACCAGGACAGTGGCCTGTCTCAGCTCAGCGGAGGTCTGAAGACTCCAGGGTTTCCAGATTTAAACAAAGTAGCCGCTGGGGCCAGGTGCAGTGGTAACTCACATCTGTGATCCCAGCACTTTGGGAGGCCGAGGTGTGAGGATCACATGAGGCCATGAGTTCAAGACCAGCCTGGGCCAGACACTAGGTATGTTTTAAGCACAAGTTGTGGCCGGGGTTGATGAAAGGTGCAGAGTAAGCCTATTGACAGTCTGGAGGCCACCGATTCAGGGACGCATTCAGGAAGAGGTTATAGCAGGTGTGGGCTCGTGTGGGCTGGCTTGTCTGTCAAGAAGGCCCTTAGAAGGAGCAGTAGCTGTGCTGGATATAGGGACTCCCTGCCGCTGACCACTGGCTCGCCACAGAACAGAGGTGTGCGGGCTGCTGCTGGCTATAGCCCTGTGACCTATTTTTAGATCTGTGACTCAGAGGCCTGCACAAGTACTGAGACCTTGGGAGGAGAAGTCTTTGCTCAGGGGCTGGCTTCTGTGGCACGGGTCTGTTTGACGCCGTGATCACGTTTATATCAGACCACAGTTGCAGCGATGAGATTTCCAGGAGTGCACGATTTGTTGAGGCCTCCGTGTTATTCATAGATGCCATCTCTAAGACACGTGATATAATTTGACATTCAGATGTGTGTTCCCAAAAGTCCATGTCGGCCGCTGCGTAGAAAATAAAGTGGAGGGATGCGGCATGGATGGAGATGACTAGAGGGGAGGTTATCGTAGTCCGGGCAAGAGTTGAAGGCGCTTTGAACTAGGGTAGAGTTAGATTTTCTGGTTCAAGGTGGGAAACCAAGCAAACATGCACCTTCTTTTCCTTTAAGACTGCATTGAAATCTCAATAAATGAATAAGATGACATTTATAAATGGAATCGGGCAGGGAGGAACCTGTGGGGTATTTTTCAGCAACTTGCCAGACTGACGCAGTTGGAAGTCTGGTGACCGAGGGCAGAGCACAGCGTGCTGCCACGCGGACCGTGCTCAGGGGGCGCCGAAGTTCAGGAGGAACCACGTGCGTGGACCTGTGAAAGGCTTCAGCCTCGGAGCTGGCGGCTACCACCGACAGCAGGAGTAAGAAGGGGGCTTGAAAACAGGAAAACTAATCTAGGGTCTGCACAAGTAGTGAAGAATCCTGTTTCTCACTGCTGCAGTCAGAACGACTTAAAATTAGATAACATACTCCTACGAAAAACAAACAAGTGAAAGGAGGATTCCTCTCTGTAGATATCTGTGGGATCTGGAGATACTGGTACCCTAAAACAAAGGCCTCTGGAATTCCGAGATCTCAAGGATAAGGATCACACCTTAAAGCAAACACTGCAAGTTGGCAAATCCTGGTCACACACACAGCTCCAGGGCAGCTTTTCTGCCTCCTTCTAATGACAGACAACCAAGAATCCTCAGATATTTTAATAAAGTACACTGCAGGAAAGAGACCAAGATAAATAATAGGATAAGGAAGAAAATACAGGGAAAAAACTAAGAGACATAAAGGACTGAATCAACCTTTTATACCTGAGTAAGAAGGAGTTCTAGCGAAATAGGGAGGATGGCATTAAAGAAATTATCTGGGCCAGGCGCAGTGGCTCACGCCTGTAATCCTAGCACTCTGGGAGGCCGAGGCGGGAGGATTGTTTGAGCTCAGGAGTTCAAGACCAGCCTGGGCAAGAGCGAGATCCCATCTCTACAAAAAATAAAAAAATGAGCTGGGCATGGTGGCATGCACCTGTAATCCCAGCTACTTGGGAGGCTGAGGTGAGAGGTTCGATCTCTTCAGCCTAGGAGTGAGCTATGACGGTGCCACTACACTCCAGCCTGGGTGACAGCGTGAGACCCTGTCTCAAAAAAAAAAAAAAAAGGAAGTATTAATACTAATAACTTAAACGTGAAAAGACATTCAACTTCCCTCAAGGAGAAACACATGGGGTACTGAGAAACCATTTTTCATTCATCATCTTGGCAAAGATTTTCAAAAGTTTGATAATACCCTATTGGTGACCATATGAGGTAACAGGCACCCTAAAAACTACAGTTTGACATGTAAATTGCTACAATCTGTATTGAGGGCAACACAGCATGTATTTATTAAAACTACAAAGCTGTGTCTGGAGTTCATGGAATTTATCTTACAGATAAACTCGTCTGTCTGTGAATGATTCTCGAAGGTTCTTCATTCGCAGCACTGTATGAGCAAAAACTGGAAACAGCCCAGCCTCGTGTAACTAAGTCAGAGGGCCAGTGAGGAAAGGGAGAGTTCTGACTGTAAATCCTATTAAATTACTTTTTTGAACTGTATGAACGCGGACATTAAAGCCTCGGTAAACTGAGGCCACCACGCCGGCCCCCACGCCACAGGCCTTTGAGAACAGACTCGGGGCCGGCAGCCCAGGCCGCGTTTGCCGACTGCCAGGGGCAGGGGGAACCGCCACCCTGGGTTTCCGCACTGGCCTCCCAGCCAGTCTCCCTGCTTTCTTGCCCTACTGTCAATAGTTTATTCTCAACACAGCAGCCAGAGATTCTTCTTAAATTTGAGTCAGATTGTCATTCTGCTCAAAACCCTCCAATCGCTTCCCGTCTCAGAATAACGCCAGTCATCACAGGGGACGCCACGGCTGGCTCCGTGCCCGCCTGCCATTTCCTGTGCCCTCACGTCCATCACACCACCCTGTCCTCCCTCCCTCCACCACGGCCACGCTAGCCTCACTCCGCTGCAGGGTCTTGGCAGCTGGAATTCCTGTGCTTGAACATCCGGTCACCTTCTTAAGGTCATTTCTGAAATGTCAGCGTCTCTAACCTATTCAAAATTGGAAGCAGCAGCCCTCCCCTGCTACCCTGACACCCTTTCTTGCCCTGTTCCTGGCTTTCTGTCCATAGCATCTTTTTAACATGCGACATATTTCACTCATTCAGTCTCCACCCAGCAAAATATAAGCCCCAGTGAGCGCTGGGTTTGTTTTGTTAACTGCTGCTTCCCCTGCAGTTAAAACTGATGCCTGTTCCAGCCGGGCATGGTGGTGTATGTCTGTAGTCCCAGCTTCCTGGGAGGCTGAGGTAGGAGGATCGCTTGAGCCCGGGGGTTCAAGACCAGACTAGGCAACATAATGAGGTCCTCTCCCTACAAAAATTTTTTGAAAATTAGCTGTGTGTGGTGGCACGTGCCTTTAGTCCCAGCTACTCAGGAGGCTGAGGCAGGATCACTTGAGCCCAGGAGTTTGAGGCTGCAGTGATCTATGATCACGCCACTGCACTCCAGCCTGGGCAACAGAGCGAGACCTCGTCTCAAAAAGGAGAAGAGACCACCTATCAAAGAACTGAAAAACAACTTTTCTTGTGCTATGGCTCCCTAAGTCCCACAATTTCCACTTACATTTTTTATTTATATCTTTCTGTGCCTATATCTTCAGTTTCTTTTTTTTTACTTGCCTTGTTCTTATTTCAGATAAGATTCAACTTTCTTGATACGGGATCCCTTCCATTAGTATTTAATTACTATGCTAGCATATTATGTTGTGTATATACTTAATTGCACTTATATTAATATATAATTATAACATTTATGTGGTATATCATGCTATAAACTCCTTTTTCTTTTCTTTTTTTTGAGACGGAGTCTCACTCTGTTGCTGGGAAAGTGCCGTGGCGTCAGCCTAGCTCACAGCAACCTGAAACTCCTGGGCTCAAGCGATCCTCCTGCCTTCCAAAGCACTGGGATTATAGGAATGAGCCCCCATGCTGGGCCTCCTTTTTTCACAGGGCCACCAGAAAATGCGGGATGCAGATGAGATTGGTTCAGAGAGTGGGGTAAGCACTTGCGCGGTGTCCATTGACCTCTCTGGTTCTCTTTGAAATCGATGGCAAGACCACGTTCTGACTGCACAGAGATGAGCACAGAAAGTTTTACTGGCAGCGCTGAGGGTCCAGTATAGAATAGCCATCAGAATTACAGAGGTCCTAATTTGCTCAACTGTGATTCTCTTCCTCAGGACTCAACCCCCTGGGTGAAGATACTGAGGATGTGGATGAGTAGATGATTTCAGGGTTGCAGTTTCTCTGTGCAAGAGCACAAGCAGCTCAGAAGAGAAGTAAGGGAGCTTAGGGTATTGCAAGATAAATGGTGAGTTACGGAGTCTAGGCTGGCTAGAGATGGTGGTGGGGAAAACAAAAGGAGGGAACTAACGAACCCAGACGAAGTAGAGAGATCCTGGGCCTGGAGTTCTACACCGGGCTAAAGACAGTTACTAAGCAAGGGAGGGCTTAGTCACTGCTGAGCAGGCCAGCTGGAAGGTCAAAGTATGCGGCATCTAAACCTGTGATTCAGAGGTGTTGCAGTTGCGGTTGATGGACAAGGTCCCGGTGAGTCCACACCTTTAGGTGGGAGATGAGAGGAAAAGGTCACAGGACAATTAACAGAAACTAGGGTGTGAGACTGTGCAGAAGAGGCGACAGCAGGTTTCACTGCTACCCTTTATAAGGCCTGCTTACGAGTTTGGCTTTTGCCTGCCGTCTGGCCACTTAGATTTCAGCAGGGTTCCCACCATTTCCGGGACTGCTAAGAGTGGCTCACTGTACCGAAACCATTTGTGCAATGTGGTTTACTTGTGCGTTAGTTCTGGCGGTTTAGAATTTTGGCATGTGCCACTCAGAGGGTGTCTACATAATCGGCCCCCAGTAAAATCTCTAGGCACTGACTGAGTCTTGAGCTTCCCTGGTAGACAACACTCCACGCATGCTGTTAAAACTCGTCGCTAGGGGAGTTAAACACATCCTGTGATGCTCCATTTCCCCAGTCCCCGTTGAAAGTCTGAACCTGGTTTCCCTCAGACTTCGCCCACGTGTCTCTTCCCTTTGCTGATTTTGCTTTGTACCCTGTCAATGTCACGTATTACAGCCGTAAGGATGATTATCCTGGGGACTCCCAACACAGGTGGGTAAGTCACACAGCAGGGGAAGTCATTCTGGAGGGCAGAAGGGCAGAGAATGAGGAAGCCAGGTATCAGATTCTTCACGATGAGGAGCAGTAATCAGGTCAACCAATGACAAGCAGGAGAGAGGATTACAGGAGCCTCGGCAGAGCAGGGTTTTTACCAGAAGGGAAGGAAGCAAGGAGACCACACCCACATCCTGAACGCAGGTTTGCAGGGCGCCCTGGGTAAGGGCAATGAGGGGAGCAGTGCCCTTAGGGGAAAAAGGCCAGGCACACAGGATTAGCCCTGGATCTGCTCTAATGTGTAGACTTACCTGTGTCCGCATCTCCCTTCCATCAGGGTTTTACGGCACTTTACGGTTAGTAACGAGTGACTCGCAGTAGCACACCCCCGTGGGTGGCACCACAGACGGGCATGACGGCGGTTCGCTCTGCTGCAGGTCCTCAAGAGGTCGAAGTCAGCGCTCCTCTTACCCACTCCAGTTTTGGCTTCTCTTACGAAGGAAAGAAGTGCCAGCATTACTTAATAGCCAAAAGCTAGAAACTACCCAAATGAGGCATCAACAGTGGAGTGAATAAACCGTGGTCTAGGAACACAGTGGAATATTACACTGCAACGAAAACGAACAGTCCACAGCTAAATGCAGATGAATCCCACAAACATGCCGCTGAGCAAGGAAGCCAAGCACAGGAGTATGCATTGCATAATTCCATTTATAGAAAGAAAAAAAACACATGCAAAAGCAACCTGTGCTGTTAGAAGTCAGGATAATAGTTAGCCTTGAGGGGGTGCGGGCTCCTGGAAGGGAACTGTGGGGGTTTCTGGGGGTACTGTTAACATTCTGATTCCTAATCTGTGTGCTCGTTACATAGGTCATTATGTTACGTGTACTTCTCTATATGCATATTTTACTTTGAAATAAAACGTAATACACTAAATTTAAAAAGCCTGTTTCACAGTAGTACATACACCGTGAACCCATTTCTGCTGAAGAGCACCCGCCCGCACAGAACGGTGCCAGGCAGACTATCTACCCAAATAGTGTTAACATGGTTCGTTTGGGGTGTTGGGATTACGGGTTTTTTTTCTCTTTCCTTTTTTTTTTAAACTATCTTCTATACTGCCTGCCTTCTTTTCACTTGTATTACTTTTATGATGGAAAAAAAATCTACACTTAATTCCATTTTATAAAACTATAGCCTACAATGCTCCACATACTCACTTCGAGATAAAGAAATGCTATTAAATACCGGGCAGCCAGGGAAAACCATCACCCAACTAAACCCTAAAGAAAAAATTTACCAAATGCTTCCAGCACAAACAAAATCCTGAATTGCAATGTTGGGATCTGCGTTCTCATCAACAATCCTGTGTGAGGCTGGCAGCCGAGGATTATCTGGATTAGGTGGGCACCGGGATTACACAGGCACACTCAGACACCTAGTAAACATGTTCCAGTCCGCTGTGCTGGACGCCTGTCAGCCGGTCACTGGAATCCACTCCGGCCCGGCTGGGCCCAGGCTTCTCACGCCCCCTCGAGACTGGCGTTCTTTCACACCCAGACTGCTCTCCAGACTGCTCTCCGAGGTGGGAGGGAAAGGCAAGACCTTCTGGGCCGTGCGTTCCTTGTTGGCAGCTCACAGTTGTTTCTGTGCGACTCTAACTCCGAGTGACTATGAGTCACTCTTTCTAAGAAAGCCTTATTACTGAACTGAAATACGCTCTGGTCTCACAGAGCTGCTTTGTTTCCTTATAAACCACAACGTGGGCATCAGTACACTTTAAGGCATTTCCCTCAAATCAGCATTCATTATGAACTGGAATTAAATTCAGGTCTATTTTGATATGTTTATGAGCTCAACCTGAAAATATTTTTATCAGGCGGCCAAGTTCATTAACTGTGAGCCGAGCTGGAATTTAAAGGACACCCACACCACTGGCTCACAGCTCTGCCCATCACTGAGGACAGAAACCACACTAGATTCATACTTCTTCTACCTTGTGCTCTTGGAGCCACATTTATAAATGTCTCAAACCACAAGCCTCCTTTTATTAACACTGGCTCTGATAAACAGGATGAGGACCTTCGCATCGCTCCTCAGAAGGCTGGGATTGATCCCCAGGAGCAGCGCCTGGGCCCTGTACCTCAGCTTCTCAGCACACGCTAGCGGCTGCTGCTGCCGCCGGCCTCCAAGCCTCTGCTGCTCAGGACACCTCTTCCAAGTTGTCTGTTTCTCCATCTTGGGAGAAGCCAAGGCAGCCTGCCGAGCAAGTCCCCATTTAGCATCTTCAGATTCAGACATTAATGGTACTACTTTATTTCCTTAATTTGATTCCAATTGTACTAATACTTCTCATCTTCTAAATACACGGTCATAATAAGTAAAACGAGCAAACGGGTGACATCTGGGCTCCAACAGGAAGAGAGCATTCACCTTGATTATCTTATACCGTGATATGCTCCCCAACTTCACAACTTAAACCAACTTAATTTCTCAACTCACAGGGCAGGGGGATCCTGTAACACAGCAAATCCAGACGTGATTAGGTCTGAAGAGTCAGTTACACAACCTTTTCTCAGGAAAAGCAGAGGTTGCTTCTCAGCCTATGCTGTGAACACAGGGACCCTGCAGAAGGAGCAGTTTCTCTGACAGGCAGATGACTCACCGAAGACATGTGACAATAGCCATGGAAAATTAAGAGAAGCAAACAACACAAACCCATGTCCTCTAAGCTAACTCCTAGGTCTCAGTACTCAAAACAGCCAAACCCTGGAGAAAACCCGAGTCTCAACCTTCCCGTTTCCCTGCCGGATCCTGTCCTACAAGAATGTCCCCCTTCCACTTAGTCCCATCCATCTCGTCATGCCCTGCATTTGGAGAGACGGGGAAAACAGTAAGATAATCCTGCTGTGGAAACGTTACCAAGGCCCTCAAAGCAGGAGGCTGGAGGAGAAAAGCCAGCTGTGCTGTGTAACTGTTTTTCCAAACCTTGGCTGACCAGAACCACCTGGGGACTAGTGAGACCTAGGCCCTTCTAGAGAATTTCAGAATCAGATCCTCTGGGTGCGGACATGGGAACCTGTACTTTCTTTTACTATTCTTTTTTTTTAGAGATAGGGTCCTGCTGTGTTACCCAGGCTAGAACACAGGGGCACAATCATAGCTTACCGTAGCCTCGAATTCCTGGGCTCAAGTGATCCTCTTGCCTCAGCCTCCTGAGTAGCTGGGACTGCAGGAGTAAGCCACCATGCCTGGCTAATTTTTGAATTTTGTAGAGATGGAGTCTTGCTATGTTGCTCAGGCTGCTCTTGAAATCATGGCCTCAAACAATTCTCCTGCCTCAGCCTCCCAACGTGCTGGGATTGTAGGTGTGAACCACCATGCCTGGCTGAGAATCCGTACTTTAAAAAACTCCTCAGTAGATTCTGATCAGAGATTTGTGAACCACTGACGGAGAACATGACGAAGTGGTAACTGCTATGTGATAACAGGTTTCCAAAATGTTGACAGTGCTACTAGAAGTAATGTCCCCTGTCTTTTCATATCCCATATAAAAAGTATCTTAAGCAGTAAACATTTTTAAAAGCCAGGAGGAAAAATTAATCCCCATTCATTGTCATTCGATGTGAAAGGTCTTTAGCCAGTAGTTTTCAACGTGGAAGGGGCATGCTGCGCTTTGCACTGGATGATTTATGTGGCAGGGCCCAGCATGGTGCAGGACATTTGCCATCTCTGTTCCTTACTCTTAAGGACCAGAGGAGATCCCTAGTTACTATGACAAAACACATCGCCTCACATTCCTAAATACAGTCCACGTGCCACATAACATTTCAGTCAACGAAGGACTAGACTGCATATTCAGTGGTGGCCCCATATTATCATGCCTTTTTTTTGGAGACAGAGTCTTGCTCTGTTCCCTGGGCTGAAGGTGCAACCTCAAACTCCTGGGCTCAAGCAATTCTCCTGCCTCAGGCTCCCAAGTAGCTGAGACTACAGCTGTGAGCCACTGTGCCCAGCCTAGCATGCCCTATTATTTTTTTTTAAAAACAGGGTCTCACTCTATCACCCAGGCTGGAGTACAGTGGCATGATCATAGCTCACTGTAACTTTGAACTCCTGGGCACAAGTGATCCTCCCACCTCAGCCTCCCGAGTGGCTGGGACTATAGGCACGTACCACCACGCCCAGCTAACTTTTTAATTTTTTGTAGAGATGGAGTCTTGCTATGTTGCCCAGGCTGGTCTTGAACTCCTGGCCTCAAGGTATCCTCCAGCCTCAGCCTCCCTAAGTGCTGGGTTTGTAGGTGTGAGCCACTGCAGCTGGCTTATAACACCCTATGTTTACTGTACCTTTTCTATGTTTAGATATATTTAAATACACAAACACCACTGTGTTACAACTATCTACAATATTCAATACAGTAACATGCCGTATAGGTCTGAAGCCCAGGTGTGTAGGAGGCTATCCCATCAGGTCTGTGTAAGTACTCTCTCTGATCAGTTCATACAACAATGAAATTGCTGAACAGTGCATTTCTCAAAATGTGCCCCCACCATTAAGTGATGCAGGACCATACTCTCAAGATGGCAGTTCAGCCTCGACTGAGAGCTGTTGACTTGGATTAACATTCCTGACCTCTCCCTGTCCCTCGACATTACGTCCTACTGTTGGAGAGAAATGGTCTACCAGACAAGTTTTGCGCCTTCTGCATCTGTCTGCCCACAGGGGGTACACTCTGGCATGAAGTTTCCAGCTTGGCCTATGCCTGGTTGCCTTAGTCTCCTAAGGTCACAGGTCTTAATTCAGGAGTGTTCTAGACTCAGGAGGGGAAGAAAACGGCTTTTAGCTTTCCCTGAACATCTACAAGAATATATAAATCTTAGAGAGTAATTTATTTATATTTATTACAGGGAATACAAACATTACTGTAATTCCACTCTTCTATTTTAAAGATGCCTGTTATGTTTCTTTCTTTCCTTCTGTTTTTTTAGAGAGAGGTCTTGCTCTATGGCCAAGGCTGGTCTTGGACGCCTGCCTTAGGTGATCCCCCGAGTAGCTGGGACTGCAGGCTGGAGGCACAGCACCTGGCCTTGTTATGTTTCTACTAGAAGAGAACATTATGTTTAAAGAGAAAGAACTGTGACGAACGTTTCTTATTGAACAGTTTTATTCTGTTTCAGAGGAAAAGCCTTGCTTTAATATTGTGCGGTGCGCTGCAGGCACGCCGTGCTGCCAGCTACTATCGGGGCACCAACGCCCAGCCCGTGAGCCACAGGGCTGGGAAAACGCAGGAACTCAGACTTCAGAGCATGTAGAACTAGTATTTACAGTTTTGCCTTTTGACATCGGCCTGGGACATCTCAAGCAGTCTACACAAGTATTGCCAAGCACTTGCTCTGATGCTCAGAATGCCTCAGAAATGTGTTCAGTATCATGATTTGTGGGTCCTCCAAAAGGTTTTGCCGTTAACATGCAAGCAAACAGTACTAAACAATATTAGCTAAACTATGGCTGCCAAGTACTGGATCTTAATAATGAAACCAAATTACAAAACATTTCCTTGTAGAGCTATACAAAAGATATAAAATTAAAATTAAAAATATTAACCATCTTTAAATATGCCAATTCTCCTACAGTGCAGTTTTCCACATCTTTATCACTACTTAATGTTTTAAGGAGAAAGTTAACAAAAATCAAAATAGATAAAAATATTTAAATCTTTGGATTTCTTTATTCCATGGCCCTCATAAAAACAAAAGAGTGGCCAGATTTTTTTCCACTATAGCTTAAAATATCAAAAAGATTTACCAGTAATTTATAAGTAGCAATGAACTCTATACTGAGTCATTTGAGGGTCACAGGCCCAGGGACCAGTGTTATGTTGTCAACAGGTTGCCAAAATAATTTCAAACACTCCAAATCCTCTTGAAATATGATGGAATGAATCCAGGTATCGTGACAAAATTCCAGGCATAATAGGAAGAACAGTTAATTGATGCCTAGTTTTAATGTACTAAAAAAGGGGAGGTGGGTTACTTATTTGAAAATACAACTAATTACACTCTTATCTATGATTATTTACATTCGTATACTGAAAATATCTATTATTTGGACAAATCCTGTGATAAGCCACTTGCTACAAAATGAAGTTCTTACAATAAGCATGAATAATTTATTCTTTTTAGATAATGGAAGGATGTATCAAATCTTCATTTATGTTCCAAACATTAAAAAAAAAACCCTCAAATATCTTAAGCCTGGAAAGCTGAGGAAAAAAGACCCACCCATGACTCTGCTCCTCAGCACATCGACTTCTGCAAGGACACAGTACGTTTGCTGACTTTAAAATGTTTATTCTTTAAAAAATTAGTTGCTTTTTATACAGCTATACAAAGTTCTTAATGTTTCTTTGGCAATGGAATATAATGGAATTTTACAACTATATAAAAAAGTTACCTTTGCCTAAGAAACAGTATTTACTGTGTGTACATAGTTGACTGACAAAATTCTCTACCATCCAGCACCCTAATTAATTGACGAAATCAGCTACCTCATATTACAGGATTTCCAAAAAGAAAGAAGAAAGATATCGATACACACACCCACGCGCACACACAACCTTCTGTGGCTCAAAACACAGTATCACGGCCCTATCTGCAGGCAACTTGCAGGAATTGCCAAATACAATTTAGTGATAAAAAATCCTTTCAGTGATGAAAAAATACTCGTCAGTCCCATTGAAGTACTGCTTTAGTTTAACTATACAAAAGAAATTACTTAACCTTTTGCTATTCCAAACATATTTAATGCTCGTTTTTAAAGATGAGCGTTCCTCCCCCCAAAAGTAACTGCATTTTATCTTTGAAATTAAGCAGAAAAACAAACGAACAGAACCCAGTGCTGGTGACGGGTACACAGCGAATCCGCTTCTTCATCCTTGGCAAAGACTGAAGCCAATTTCAGGACCACAAAGAGCTAGAAATTCACCTATTTTCAAAGACTTGTTTGTAGACTATGCAGCAACTTTGTTGTCTTTCTAAAAAGGGGAAAAAAAAATTAGCTTATGTTCCAAATTATTGATTTATTAATAAGTATTTTTTACTTTGCTTAAGTTTATTTTAAATTACCTTTTAATAAACCCTTCTTTTACTTTCACATAAAAATATGTTTCACTGATTTCCAAGAAATACTTTTTATAATTTCTACCCCCAGTAGGAGGTATTTGTTTACTGTTACGGGGCTGGTCCCGGCAACAAGGTCGCTCTAAGATACAGGTGTACCCCATTATCTTTGGTTGCCCTCCTAATAACTTAAAAACAGAGGTAGAACTTAATTGAACCTTCAATTCGGTAGTCAAACTCATCAAATACAATTAACAACACACTGTGAAACAAGCTTCATAAAATCCTTGAGTCTTTGATGTCTTTACTAAGCAATAAAATACCCAGACAGTAAAATAACATCTCTCCAAAATTTCATGCCAAGAGAAAGCAATGATTTAGAAATCCATTTTAAATGGGTACTTTTTAAATCTGAAAAAAGTTCTGAAAAACAGTAAGCCGACTAGGCAAATTTTGGAAGGTAACCAGTGAGAAAGCAATAAAAAACTCAAGAAGTGCTCGCTTCGGCAGCACATACACTAAAATTGGAACGATACAGAGAAGATTCTCATGGCCCCTGCGTTTTTTAATTTATTATAAATAATTTTTTAAAAAATTAAAAAAAAAAAAAAAAAAAAACTCAAGAAGCTTCCCGGTGAGACTAATCCTAAACCAAAGACCTGTACACAGTGTCAGAGGCAGGGGGCTTTTATCTTCCTTTGCACTAGATGCTACCATACACCTGATTTTTACTACTGATTCTCACCCCAACTGTTAGAAACAGACATTTCCCATGTGGGACTTATAACTTCGTCTGTGTATACAACACCCAGTCAATTGCACAGTGTTAGTAAACTGAAATACATATGGCACGGTATAAGTTGACACACAAAGAAATAAGCTAAAAGATGAACCCCCTTCCCACCACCAAAGCCAACCTTCACATCTCCCAATTTATTATTTTTTTTTTTTACCTTTCAGAAAGCAGTACGATCAATCCAGACCTTTTAGGGTCCAAAAGCTGTGGTTTTCTGAAAGGTAAAAAAAAAAAAAAGAGATAGAGGAAAAAAGGGGGGCGGGGGAAGAGGGAGAGACAGTCATGCTGAGTGTGCTGCACAGTCGTTCCAGGTACCTCACCATCTCTGGACCCTTTCAGAAGAAACAGAGTCCAATGCAAGGCAATCAGTACCACCCGCCTAAAAGAGTATAGCCAGCTCCTAGGCTCTTACTGGTGCTCACCACAGTATATAAAATAGGAGCTGGCTACACTCTCACTATCCCAGTGCTGATCTCCCCCTCTAAAAAAAGGGGGGGGAAAGCACCATAGAACCAAACTTACCATAAGTTTATGTTTCTAACATTAATCTTAATGAAAATTAGGCCAGAAGTCACGAGACTTAAGTTTTGGCTTTATTAGTTTGTACCTAGATCAAGAGAATTAACCTCTTGGTTTCCTTATCTAATGGGTATATATTATATAAAGGGTAACTATCTAATGGGTACAGGGTAAGAGAGAGGTTCTAGTTTGGCTGATTCTTTTATGGATTCTGAAAATCTATGATCCTATCTTTACCCTTCTTTTCATTAAACAATCAAGTTTGCTTAAGCTCACCCCAAAACTGTAATGATTCATGCCAATATAGCACAAAGAACAAAGCCTAACTCATTTCATGAAGGCTGCTGAGAATGTCACTGACATCCATCTCTAGAGAGAAGTATTAGATGTTATTTCGGGAAGGAGTTTAATTCTCAAAGGTAAATTGCCTTCATGCAACAGTGACCACCCATTATTTCCAACCTTTAAAGGTACCAGAAGATGTGATTTAGAAGGTGTAGGCTGCTGAGGTCAGGGCTCTAGTGGAAGAGGAAAGGGTCACTCAATCTGGAATGGACAGTCAAGGCTGGCCACGCTGATAGACCTGTGGCCCCTCTGAAGGCTGAAGTAGCAAATTCCTTATCAATATGATAAGCAATTACTTCAAGCCCACTATGGCTTCATGTTGAGTTAGGTGTTTTGGTTAAAGAAAAATAGAATACATATTCACTGATGCCAAGAAGACATAGAAAAAAACCAAAATACATCAAATGGGAGCACATAGTTAAAATGTGTGCCAGAGAAAGCAGAGACCACAGGTCAGAAAAGAGGAAATCAGTGTCGGAAGGAAGAGAAGACAGAGCAAACCTTGGGCGAGACTGTGAAGGATAAGTGAAAGGGGCACCTGATTTAGCTATGTCTGTCTCCCCACTGGAATGCTGGGACTGCATCCGTTTGTGATCACCAATGTCCAGCACAGTGTCCGGCACACGTGGAGAATTCCATACATTTGGTAAAGTGAGGTTCCAGTCGGAATCCAGCACAGTGTGTATAGAGGATGACCATGAGTCAGCTTGCTTGAATCAGACAAGTTACAAGGGTGATGAGAAATGGGGCTGAATACATCAACTGGGACCCTCATGCAGTAGAAGAGCAGGCAGCACAATGTCACACTAGACCCTTCGAATCATCAGAGCAATGCCTGAGGGTCCTTTGAGTCTACGACTCCTCAAAACATCCAAGCAGAGGCTGGACCATCTGTCAAGGATACACTAGTGTGGATACAGACTCACGCAGACAACTGCTACAGTGCATTTTGAATTCTGCAAGATATGTGATAGGAGTTTTAACGAAAGGCTCAAAATGACAAAACAACATGACATGGCATCAACAACAGTCTGTATGACTAAGTGCATGCAGCGTGCACACAGGGGGCACTGACGAAAGTTTGTCCATCAGCGTCCAGAGAAAGGGAGATAACAGTCCAGTCACACACAGAAAACATGACAGCTGTTTTTTCATGTATCTGAAACACCATCACGAAGTAAAGTATATATATACATTCTGTGCACTTATGTTATAGAGGAAATGGCCTTAAAAAAAAAAAACAAAACCTCACTCTTTTTCTAAAAGCTACATCCCTGCCTCAGGCCAGTGGTTGGGAGGGACAGGGGAATGTCCTTTGTTCTCTGTGCTACAAGAGATGGCTCAACAAAAACTGTCCTGGGCGGAGGTAAGGGGATTGTCTTCACCAGAGATGAGATGATCAAAATCATCAACTGCAGCTGAACAACAATTACCTAAAGCTAAAACCCCCCTTTAAATACTCTGTATAGAAATATTATTATTAGCACAGTGACATTTTAGACAGGAGTCTCCATCCTCCTCATTTGCTGACAAATCAATAGATTTGCCACCCAAAATAAAGTAAAAATGTTTTGAGTCTCATAAAACAGCACACCGACCCCAAAGTATATGACAATACTTACCCTATATTCAAAATCTGCAAACTCCCTGCCCCCTCGACCTCCTCTGAATCCACCACGAAATCCTCGAGGCGTGGTGAAGGTACCACCTCTGCCACCGCCACGCCCCCTGCCACCACGGAAACCAAGACCTCCTCTGCCTCTGTACCCGCCACGGCCACGGTTTGGACGAAGTGGGATTCCAAATGTTTCAGCATTTAATCTTCTTTCTTCAGCCCAGGTTGGTCTTCGTTCTCTATTATAAAAGCAAATGATTTTCAGCAGATCAGATTTAAAAGAACATTTCTTGGCAAAAGTATATGGCACTATTGCCAAATAGGTAGGTAATTCCTAAAGATCAATTAAAAATAAGCATCTCATCCAAGTTATCACAAGATGGCCATGGCACACGAGTTCAATATATTTCTATTAGTTTATTGCAAATACAACTGATAAAACAAAGAAACATGATAACAGCCCCAACATAATGGAAATTCAGATATAATGACACTGGTAATTGACTCCACTTTCCACTTAGCCCCAGTGGAAAAGAGGGCAAAGCGAGACAGGGAAACTTGTCTTGGGAAGCTAGGAGACGGAGGTTGGACCCCTGGGTCACCAGTACACTACTGGCCCATTCTCTGGATCCAATGCCAATGAACCCAACAGGTGTCTGAATTGTTGCTGCTGTCATCCAGCCTAGACAATCACAGGACTCAGACTCATCCCCATGCTTAAAGTGAAGCAAACAACTGCCACCAGGTGGCACCAAACTGCAGCCAGGACAAAGACAATCTAGATAGGGCAGCAGAACCTCTAGAACTCAAGCTTGTTACATTGGGTTAATTAACCTCACAGTAATTTGCCAATTTTCTGGACCCACGTTTACTACAATGTGGCAGGGTTATACCGTATCATCAAACTTCAAAGCAATATTAGCACGTTGGTCCTGGCTTCACTTGAACTATAATGCAGAGGGGTAAAGGAAAAAGTCTTGCTTAGATATTATTACATATGAATGCTTCTGTTTTAATTACTAATATTCAAATGTGAATACGTCTCTAAACAAAAGTATATGGTTACTACTTCTTTTGAAGGAATAATACAATTTAAAACTTTAGTAATATAAAATTTTCTTTCAGGAAAATAAAATCAGCTGTGGTCATTAGATATTTTTAAGTAATCATTAATCTTGTGAATTTTTATGAAACTATTTTATACTTCAATATCATAAAAGCAAAAGAATAGCTTGAAAGACTGTACCTATTATCATCACAAGAAATATTATCGAAGAAGGATTTGGTTTTGTCGTAGTAGCAATTAGGTCCGAGCGGATCCTCTTCGTCGGCGTTCCCTTCACTGTTTTGGGTGTCGACTCCCGAGTCTCCTTTATCTTCACCATTTACCGGCTTCTCTTGTTTCTCAAGTTTATCTTCTAAGGAAAATCAAGCACGTACTATAAAGGTCAAGACTTGTACTAAATAAAATTAGACACCCAATTTGAAAAATACCCCTAATTCACAGATCAAATAGGAGATTATTTCCTAAGCAGAAAAATCAAAGCTTACCTTTTAATTTAAGTTTATTATGAAACTCTCTGTCAATCTCCTCCTTGTTAAATTGTGCATTTGCACTTTCAAAGTCAAAGTCTTTCTCAAATTTCATTGGACCATCTCGCCGAATACCAAATCTTCCCCTGCCACCTCGATGACCCCCACGCCCTCTTCTTGGAGCTGTAGGAGCACCTGGAGCTATGTTAATAAAGAATACAAACAAAGGACATTCAATATGGAATAGCTAGTTTACAAGAGAAATTGTTATTGTGGTCTTCATATTAAATGGTTAACAATAGAAATGCTTACCAAGTCTCTATATACATTATCGTATTTGTCTTTTTTATATAGAATAAAAAATTAAGTTTTACTAACATTTAGTACATGGAGTGAGAATAGCACACAAAATTTATAAACATTTGTATTTATGGGCCCACACTCATAGTATACAATCAAACAAGTTTGGAGACTTCCGCATTAAACTGATGTATGTTCCTTGAGGGCAGGGGCTTTGTTTTCCTTATTGCTATCATTATTGCTATATCTCCTTATTGTTAATACCTGTAAAGTGCCAGATACATAGTGAGTTCTCAAAATTTAGATAGCTGGTGGGTGGGGGAGTAAAAAAAAAATGTAGAAAGCCCTTTATGTATTTATAGTCAAGAGAAATAAATGAAGACTAATCACAAATTGCAAGAGAGGAGGTGTTATTTCCACATCACGGATTAAACAACAGGTAAGAAGTCCTCACTGACTCCATAAACACTTCCTAGTTCACCTTTACTGTCTCCCTCTAAATAGCACTACATCATTCAAGCCTTCCTGTATCAATGTATCTCCCTGTAATATAACACAGTAACAGGATTTTAGTCAATGATACAAGATATAACAAAGCAATACAAAGTAGCATAATTTATAGTGAAAACTTGGGAACCCAAATACCAACACAAGAGGAATGGCTAAGAAAAAAACACAAGAGTAGTATTTGATGTGAGTTAACTGAATGCATGCAGAGGACAACACAGTATGAGTTTAATGATTATAATTATGTGAAATGTTTAATACATATTGACAAAGATCAGAAGTGGCAACAGGGTAACAGACAGGCTTGTGTTCATCGTTTGCTGAGGTTTGGCAAACTGCCTGGGTTTGAGAAAACAAACCACAAAACCCCACGGCAGCATATCCAGACACTTAAATGTAGATAAGCAGGATGTTTAAAACTTTACCATTAACACACTGACTGCCACACTAGGAACCCCCCCCCCCACACCGGGTCCAGTGTTTTATTACAGAAATAGAATAAAAACTTCAAAAACAAAACAATCCTTTCTAATTTAATGAAAAATCTGTTATTTCTTGTTTTCTGTGCATGAGTTATATGCAACTTGAAAATAGTTCATGCAGCTCATGGTAACGAGACGTTTAAGCTACACATGCTTCACAAGGCCCCAGGCTCAAAACTAGCATAAGTTAAATACAATTCACATGGCAGTTAATGTGTTAAAAATGCCTCAGCCACAAGCCAGAAAGTACAGCATGATTTTTCATCTTTAAAAAAATGCTTTGGGTATAGATGTCTATGTAAAATCTAAGAAAAAAATTTGAAAGAATATTCACTGTTCTGTTAATTAACCTCTTGGGGTAAGTTTTGAAGGGCAATAAAAGATACTTTTATTTATTCTAACCTTTAAATGACAGGAGTATGGCAATTATTTTATTTTGGGAGGGGAGTTCAAAATGAAAAAAAAGTAAAATATAAGAAGTCAAATTAAAAACTATATTCCACGGCATGTAGCACATACAAAAACATATATATAAAAACATACAAGAGAAATAAGTATTTATGCATTTAAGGCATGGTGGCTCACACCTGTAATCCTAGCACTCTGGGAGGCTGAGGCAGGAGGATCGCTTGAGGTCAGGAGTTTGAGACCAGCCTGAGCAAGAGCAAGAGTGTGTCTTTACAAAAAAGTAGAAAAATTAGCTGGGCATTGGTGGCATGTGCCTGTAGTCCCAGCCACTTGGGAAGCTCAGGCTGGAGGATTGCTTCAGCCCAGGAATTTGAGGTTGCAGTGAGCTATGATGACACCACTGCACTCTAGCTGAGATGACAGAACAAGACTCTGTCTTAAAACAACAGCAACAACAATAAAAAACCCAAAATAAAATAAAAATACCTTACCTGGGTTTCTAAAATTAAGTGAAAGATGACTTTCCAATCATTGTCTAAATAAGGTGATTATGTATTGCCTATACTTTTTAAATTTGGAAGTTTTAAATTATATTCTCCATTAATAAATTTGAATATATTAATAAAATGGATGATTTAGGGATAAATGTTATAGATTACAAAAGAGAAAAAATGTAAAACCATATTAAATCAATCATCACAAAAGAAAATTAAAGTTCTTAAATAATTGCTTCAAAAAAAGGCTCTGGGTTTAAATAATTTTAATGAGGAAATTTTCAAACTTGTATAGATAATTCCATTCCCAAAAGCATAGAAAACAATGAAAACAACCAATTTTATAATGCTAACATGAAAATGACACAAAACCAAAAAACACAAAAGAGGAAGCCACAGAATAATCTAAATGTAAGTCCACAAATCAAATCCTACTAGCATATAACATTCAAGAATGTATTAAAAGACAACTGCCTACCATCAAGTAGGATTTTTTCTAGAAAAGTGATATTTTTAAAAACCTTTTATTTTAAAAAAATTACAGACATAAGAAATTGAAAGGATAGTACCAAGTTGTCTTTTGTGCCTTCCATGCAACTTCCCAAACTCCAATGGTAACATCTTATATAAATAATAACTATTAATACTGCACATTCTTAAAACCAAGAAATTGACACTGGCACAATATAATTAACTCAACTAACCTTATTTATATGTCACCAGTTTAAAATGCATGTACTTTTTTTTTTTTTTTTTAAAGAGACAGTGTCTGTCTCCCAGGTTGAGTGCAGTGATGCAATCATAGCTCACTGCAGCCTTGAACTCCTGGTCTCAAGGGGTCCTTCTGACTCAGCCTCCTGAATAGTGGTGAGTACAGGTGCCACCACGCCTGGCTAATCTTGAAAAAAAAATTTTTGTAGATGGGGTCTTGCTATGTTATGTTCCACAGTCTGGTTTTGAACTTCTGGCCTCAAGTGATCCTCCCATCTTGGCCTCCCTAGTTGCTGGGATTACAGGCGTGAGCCACTGTGCCTGGCTCACATGTACTCATTTTTTGGTATGTCTTTGTGTCTTTATCTATGACATCTGACATCTTATCATGACCTCTTATCTATCTTACCACATACACAGATTCACATAATCACCGCCATAACCGAGATAAAGAATTATTCTGTCACCACAATGACACTCCCTTGTGTTCATCATTTATAATCACCAACCCCTCCCTTTCATTTTTGTAGTAATTATGTATCACATAAAGTCTTCTCCTTAACAAGCACAGGATATGACTTTCAGATTCAAGAACTTACCAACTTGTCTCTTGCTATCATTTCTGAGTTGCTCATTTTCTGGCCTTGAAACTTTGTGTACTTCGGCTACAGAAGAAGACATGCAAAATGACAAGTCAACTCAGGACATATAATCAAAAACTTCTGTAAAGTCAGAAATGGGAAAAAAAACCGAAACCAAAACCTGTGCAACGTCCAAAAAACTATTAACCTCCCCCCCACCACTTCGAGTCAAATAAGACTGAACATTCTATCAAGTTCAGTTTAAACCTTCTAGGATCATTCACATGAAGTAAATCCCTTTAATGAAAATAAGGTGAGCAGAAAATGCTGATCAGTCAATTGAGAAACAGTAAAAAGCTAAAGTTCTACCTCGCCTGTGCTCTTGATTCTCTACTGCTTTTTGGCTGGTAGATGGCAAAGGCCTGGTTGATACAGGGCTCCTTCTCCCAACAGGTGCTGGAGCAGGTAAGTGGGCTGAGGCGGTCTGTACTGCTTGTTCCATGGTTGGGCTTTTTCTCAAAGGGTCTAACTGAGGGCTTGAACGACCTAAAATGTAACCAAAAGGTAAGGAACTACCCTACTGGGGATTTCAAAATAATCTAGACCCTTAAAAAGAAAAAGTCTAGAGTTATTTCTACCAATTCAAATCCTTAGCGCAAAGCACAAATTTGAATCAATCTGCTTATTAGACCAGAGTTTAAAACTGGTTATCCTTAGTGGGCTGGTCACTAGGTTACTAAAAAAAATTAAAAGATCAAAACAAAACCCCAAACAAACAAAAAAGCCCACCCTCACAACATCATCTGTATTTCTACCTAGTGGAATAAAGTTTAAGTTTTTGAAAAATTGCTGCTTGGTATGAGATTCCCTAGGAATATATCAAGGATTACGTAGTAGGCAGCTCAGATGTAGGCTTTCCACAATAACCACCACGAGATTACGTTGACTTTTTTTAACTTTTTTATTAATAGTACTTTTCACAGATGACTAAAATGATACCCTTATATCTATAGGTATTATCTTCATTAAATTTATAAGAAAGTAAAGAACTAGAAAGTAAGGTAGGTGAAGTTCTTTGATACCTTAGGGGTTTGCAGAATTAAACATAAAATCTAAAAGGCCAGCAACGAATAAACCCTTCAGATAAATTACACAGTAGGCAGACTCATTCCTTTTTTTTTTTTTGCTTTTGAGACAGAGTCTCACTCTGTTGCCCAGGCTAGAGTGCCATGGCTTCAGCCTAGCTCACAGCAACCTCAAAGTCCTGGGCTCAAGCGATCCTCCTGCCTCAGGCTCTCGAGTAGCTGGGACTACAGGCATGTGACACCATGCCTGGCTAATTTTTTCTATATATATATTTTCAGTTGTCCAGATAATTTCTTTCTATTTTTAGTAGAGACTGGGTCTCGCTCTTGCTCAGGCTGGTCTTGAACTCCTGACCTTGAGCGATCCACCCGCCTTGGCCTCCCAGAGTGCTAGGATTACAGGCGTGACCCACCATGCCCGGCGGTGCTTCAATACTAAGTTCGATGTTGGCAAGTTCTATGCATTAGGCACTGTGCTAAAGGTACTATATATGTAAGTCTGTTAATTTACCAGGAAAGTCTCACGTTATAGTTTAGGAAATGGATACTTAGAAAGATTAAGTATCTTTCCTAAGAAAGAATTCTTAAAAAAAAAAAAAAAAAAGGCAAAAACCCCAAACCAATAAACATACACACAAGCACTTACATTAGTGTAGAAAAAAGTCCAAATAAATATACACCAAAATATCAACACTTGTTATTTTGGGGTAGTGAGATTATGGGTATTTTTATTTTCTTCCTTGTGCTTACTATATTTCTAACTCATCTATAACAAACTTAGGATGTTTAAAAATTAGGATTTTAAATCAATATGAATAACAACTATCTCAAAATATCTTAAGTGAACTACATAGGATTATGTTTAACACTGGCTTGATTTTTACCCTCAACAGCTTTTTAAAATATTGTCCTGTGATTATAGTATCTTTTTAAAATAACTTTATATTACTT
Organism: Indri indri; assembly: GCA_004363605.1. Lineage (NCBI taxonomy): Eukaryota > Metazoa > Chordata > Mammalia > Primates > Indriidae > Indri > Indri indri. The sequence continues at coordinate 22,702 of RJWJ010010624.1, read as the reverse complement.
TTTTAAAAAAGTAAACATCCAAAATAAAACCATATAATGCAATAAACCAATAATACCCACTTTAGCAGTGGATAAAAACAGATATGGAATCTTGTGACTACTTTAGATTATAAGACTGGTTGGTGGAAAACAGAATTTTAAAAAGTGAAACAGAATCCTTTAAGAAGCTTATTAAATGCAGATCCCTAGGCTCCAGGGATTCTGATGTAGGTCTTGGTTAGGATCTGGATTTTTAAGAAGCACTCCAGGTGGTTCAGTTGTGGGGAGTCCACACTGAGAACCACTGCTCTACATCCTGTGAGGATGTTAGGGAAGATACAAAAGCATAACGAATAGTGTTTTTTTTTTTTTCCTAAATGATACTTCAAATTCATCTAGGATAGCTCATCTTCAATGGTGAGTCTGGGACTGATGTGATATATTTAAGTGTTGTATGCAAGTTTAATAACTGCTTTAAAAAAAAAAAAGTCAAACTTGGAGAAAGCCCCCATTTCAGTTTCATGATCTAAGAACTGTAAAAAGTCTAAATAGTGGGAGTCTATTTAGACTATACTGGGTCATTCAATAAAATATTTATTGCAATACAGCAATTGGGAGGAAAAACAAACACCACATAGAAATGATACATGTGATTTACAAGCTACAAGAGCTCTTACATTCAGAGAAAGATAAAAACCACTATAGGAGTTTAAAATGGAAATACTGGAAGGAAAAAACAGCTTACCTTGAGATAACTGTGTCTTTAGAGATCTTGTATCCTGTGTAAAGGCAGAACCAACTGCACTACTTTGGGGTAAGGTACCACTGTTTGATGTTTCTGTTCCAAAGGATGTCAGGGAGCTTCCAGCTTCAGATTTTTTTTAAATGATAAAAAGTTTGTAAAAAATATTTTATATCTTTAAATTATGCAATGTGATACAACATTTTAATGACAATAATGATTATCTGCCTACCTCCCCAACATTTGTACAAATTAGTTGTCTTCGAAATTAATTAAAGTATATTGAACAACAGTCTGGGAAATCTACTGACAATAATAGGGGGAAGAAAGCCAGTCCAGTATCCTTCCATGCAAACAATTTTTATAACACATGCAGTACTGTCCTGGCAGTTATGCAGATGGGACAGCAAGGACCCGCATCAGCTACAGAAGTAGCAGAAATAGTATATTTTGCACCAACATTAAAGTTCAATTATTCTAATACTAAGTATCTATACAAATGGCCAAATCAGCACACAGGTCTACTAGGAGCTTTTTCAGCATTTCCAAGGCAAAATCTAGTTTCAATGCTTTCCCTTAAGATGAGATTGTGGGGATGCATTCTGCCTAAAGCAGCTGCAAAAAGTTCTAACATGAGTTATAAAATCCCTAGAAACAGTCAAATTCTCTGCTGTACTGCATCATGTCCATTCTCTAAGTTTCTATAGTATTTATAGATCATTCACTTTCATATCCTGACATCCTGTGCTCTTTTCTTTCTCATTATTTCATGCATAGGTTTTCTCTATATTTCAACAGCCCCTCCTCCCCAACCTCTAAACCCAATCTAAAGATGATAGAATAATCTTTCATAAAATACAAATATAATCACATTACTACAGTGCTTAAGGCCTTTCAATGGCTTCCACTGTCAAGATAAAAGTTCAAACTACTCTCCTCAGTTTATAAAGTCCTCCCCTTATCTGCCTATCTCTTCTCTCATCACTTCTCTAATTTTCACCAGTTTAGACCACAGCAGTTTACCCTCTTCTCTCAAAACATACAAAGATTATGATCATGCCCCTTGCAATCTGCTCATTTCCAGGCTAGGAAACTCCAGATCCCTTCAACCATTACTCATTTTACATGGTCTTTAAGACACATTCCCCTCTTCCTCTTCTGGATTCCTCCTAATTTAATGAATTCTATTTATTAATACCCCTGTTAAAATGGGGCACCAGAACACAGCACAGTATCCCAGACAATGGGAGCCACTGGGACCTCCTTCAGAGACGCAATCCAGTTGGGCTACAGCTCCAGCAAGCTCAGGAGAGGCCTAACAGAACCTCCCACAACATCCTCAGAATGTTGGGATTAGTGCTTTCAATAGTTCCGCAGGAAGCTGAACCCACTCCATTATCTCTAGTATTCCTGGACAATGACCAAGACTTAAGCCACTCTAACGGTGTACATTCGTATTTCTACGCTGCTGTGCTTTCTCACCTGACTTAACCTCCTATTGTTCGCGCCCTGTATCACGCATTCAGCGGTTAGCCATCTCTTCTCTGAGTTCCTGATCACACCACACTGCCTCATGCCCCAATTCTGCTACTGATTTATGTCAACAATAATCTGTCCCAAATTATTTTTTATACATGGTTTAAGGCAGGAGTCAAGGTTTATTTTTTCAACACAGATATACAGCTGCTGCAACACCATTTGTTAAAATGATGCTCCCTTTTCCGTTGAACTGTGCTGGCACCTTTACGTAAATCAGTATTTGAGCTGGTCTATTTCTGTATTCTCTATTCTGTTCCCCTGGTGTGTTTCTCTCTCCTTATACCAATAATCCAGTTTTGATTACTGTAGCTTTATAGTAAGTCTTGAAATTGGGTGGCACAAACCTCAATCTTTACTCTTCAAAAATGCTTTGGCTTTGAATTTCCATATAAATTTTAAAATCAGCATGTCAATTTCTATTTAAAAAGGTCTGATGGGATTTTGATTGGGATTATACTGAATTTTTAAGTCAATCTGGGGGAAAGTATCATCTGAAAAATATTAAATCTTTCAATCCACAAGCATGGATTAATTCTCTATTTATTTAGATCTTTAGTTTCTCTCAGCAGTTTTGTTCTTTTCATTGTAAAGCAAGATTTTTTGGGCCAGATAATTCTTTGTTGTGAGAGTGTTGTCCTAGCATCCCTGGCCTCTGCCTATTAGAAACCAGTTGTGACAACCAAAAATGTTCCCATACATTGCCAAAATGTCCCCTGGGGGAGGAAGGTAAAATTAGCACCCAGTCCATTCAGCAACACTGTTGCAGGAGTTTTAAAATACCTTTTGTTATATTAATTCTTGGGTATTTAGTGTTTATTGATGTTATTGTAAGTGGCGTTGTGTTTTATATTTTACTTCCCAAGAATCCATTCTAGGTCAGGTGTCAGCAAAGGTTTTCTTTAAGTGGCCAGATGCTAAATAAAATATTATAAACTTTGCAGACCACATGATCTCAGTCATAACTACTCAACATTGCCCCTGTAGTGCAAAAGCAGCCATAGATAGATAACATGTAAACAAATGGGTGTAGCTGTATTTCAATAAAACTTTATTTACAGCAACAGGAGCCTGACTGGACTGGGCCCACAGGCTACTCTGCCAATCACTGTCTGTTCTAGAGTACATAAATACAGTTGATTTTGGTATATTTACCATTTATCTATACCCTTACCACATTTTACTCACTTATTCATTCTAGCAGTATGAATATTCTTTTGCAATTTTTATGCACACAATCATGACCATCAAATAAAAATATTTTTAGTTCTTCCTTTCCAATCTTTAAGCCTTTTATTTTTTTCTTACCATATTCAACTGGTGAGGACCTCTAGAATAACACTAAATAGAAATGGCAAGACACAATTTTGTCTTTGTTTTATTCCTGAGCTCAGGGGAAAATTGTTGATTATTTCACCATTTTATACATTAGCGTTTTATTTCTCAGTTATACCACTCATCGAATTTAGGAAATTCCCTTCTATTCCTTAATTGTTGAGAAATGGGCATTGATTTTTCAAATTCCTTTTTTTTTTTTTTTTGTGAGACAGAGTCTCACTCTGTTGCCTAGGCTAGAGTGCCGTGGAGTCAGCCTAGCTAACAACCTCAAACGATCCGCCCGCCTCGGCCTCCCAGAGTGCTAGGATTACAGGCGTGAGCCACTGCGCCCGCCAATATTCCTTAATGGCATTATCATTCCCTAATTATAATAACATCACCTCCAATGCCCTTTTTAAAAACTCATCCTCCCTGAAAAGATATTTTAAATGGACATATCTTATGTAAATTTAAAATAACATTCAATAAAATTTGATAATTGGATATACCTAGGTTTTAAAAAATGTGACTATTCTGAAAGCTGACCTTTATAAAATCACTAATCATTAAGGACATTAAATAAAGGCTTTAAAATAATAATAAAAATGCGCTCTCAACACCATAAAAAAAAGTAACAAAAGGAACATCGAACATTTCCAGAAGTTTGTGGTAAGTTTTCTATATCTTTGTAGTAAAGAAAAGGAGATCACCCACCCATACCCACAAACACAAAATAAAAAAGGGAAAAGAAAAGAAAACATACCGACACCAACAGCACCAAACTGCTGCCCGACTAATGAACTTGGACTGAACTGACTGTACGTGGGCATCCTGCCAAAAGGTCCATAAGAACCCACTGACTGGAATGAAGAAGCAGATGAACCTAATGAAGACTGAAAGTAAATCATGGGTTATTTTTCCATTTTTAGGAAAACTATTAAATCATAACTACTAGACACAAAAGCAATTACAATATGCATTTAACATTAATGCCTATTAATAACATTAATGCATAATAATCACAGTTGGACAACCTTCTAATTTCAACATTTGTCTCTATGTGCCAACTATACACAATGTGATTTACAAATACTTCTTTCCACAATAAATTCCCAAAGTTAAGAGTTTTATAGCAGATTTAGCAAAGAATTAAATAAGAGTTACATGAGTAAGTAAAGAACTCATTGCTTAAAGAAAAACATAAGAAAAATCACATTTAGTGATACTGGATTTTGTCTGGTGCTGATTTTATTCTCACTTTCAATCGTTTGAGGCCTACTATTAAATTCACAGGAAAGAGATGCAGAAACAAACATACCCACACAAAACGATTTACATTTTTATCTACAGTTATATTAAGTTGAGGAACATTTTATAAAAACCCTAACTGACCAAACCTAAAATATATTTTAATATATATACTTCATATATTAATTTCTTATTATAAAATATTTCATAATATAAATATGAAGTAAATTAAAGGACGCTAGGATGTAAGTTCATTGATACTAGGATGTTAGTTCATTGATGGTTGTGTGTTCACTGCTAGTGTCAAGCACATACCAGATACTAAAAAAATACTGCTGAAAGAATGAATAAAAATATCAGGTAAAAGTTCATGATGGTTGGAAGAAGTTATTCAATTCTATTTTGATTTGTGCTGTCTTGGGTTTTCTTCCTTCCATAAAACTGATTACTCAAATAACTGGTTCCCTGGAGAATTATCGAAAGCCATATATAGGAGACTGTAAGATAACACCAGTCCCTGGTATAGGCAGTTATCTCTATTAAGATGTGTCTCTTCTTCCTCCATTTAAGAGATTCACATTTTTTAGGATTCCTTCAGATTTCTTTCCCCAAAAATAAGACTTAAAAAGACGGGATAGCTGAGGGTAGAGAATTTCTCCAGTTTATGCTACAAGAACGAAACTTGTAATTTCTTATTCAAAAGCTTATCTTATACTTAGGAAAAAACAATAAATGTTACAAGGTACATTTCTCTCTTTTTCACTTTAATTGCACATACCATTTTCTATTTTCTTCAGAAGAATTCATTAGTATTTTTCCTTTAATACCTCAAAGTAAGACAAATCCTATGCAAGATGATATATGTTCTAAGAATGTATTCTTAAAAGGGCCACAACCTTTTAATTACCGATGCCTTCAAGTAAAAATACTCTTATGTAAAGCTGTTTCTGTTACGGCTGAAATTCAGAGAGCTTTTATATGTCTCCAATGAACATGTAAACAGGTACTATAATGGATATCCTTTTTAATTCATAATTTATAATTGTTTAGACATCATGTTTTTTATTTAATAAAATATATAAAAATTTCATTTTTTCTGAGAATACTTAGGTTTTTAAAAATATCTTATTTAGGAAATTCAAAAATTTATCTAAGCATGTTAGAATTCATTTGTTTGTGCTATCTTACATAATATCTCATATTATATAATGTGCAGTATGTGATTTAGCTTTTTTCCTTCCCTTAAGCCTAATAATCTTCCTTAAGAGTAGCCATTATCACCCTAGTTTGCAATATGAACCATATCTAAACAGCACAGTGGCACGGATCCTCAATTCTGGAGCCAGACTGCCTGGATCTGTTCAAATTGAGGCTCTACCTCAATTTCCTCACTTGTAAAAGTGAAAATAATTATGGTACCAAGCTCAGACAGTGTTATGAGGATTGACTTACTTATGTACATTGCTTTTTGAATAGTGCTTCTTACAGAGTTAGCCCTCCATGTTACCTGTTTTAACTGTTGAAATTAGAAAATACTTTACAATAAAAATAAACTTCTCGGCTATTTCTTACCTAGTTTAGCCCTATATTATGATTCAAAGAGAAAAAGCTAGATGAGAACATTACTTTCTGGTATTCAAGTAACTTAGAAATGATAAGCTCCACGAACATCCAACTGGGAGAGGCAAAAGCCAAGGCTGCGTGCGAAGTTTACTTGTACTCCAAGACAAATTTACTGTAAGTTACCTGAACGATAGCTGGATCTTGAGGCAAGGAACATTGCGGTTTCGGTGGCTCACAAACAGTGAGGTCTTTAATATCACTCCCTCGGAAAATAATGTATTCAAAGACTTCATCTCGAGGTGGTATTGGACGATCTGTTGGTCTGTCTTCTGTACCAAAGGACCGAACTGGTAAGAAAATAGAGGATACGAGATGTATGACTACTCATCATATTCGAGTAGTGCCTCAGATTCTAATTGTTCTATTCCAAGTACTAGACAACAATTCTGAGATGTCATCTGTGTGAAGGTATTCATTAACCTACAGCTAAATAAAACTTTTTTTAAAAAAGAAGAAAATAGAGCGGGTGTTGCCTAAAGCTAAATGTACGCAATGTAAAATACAATCTAGTATTAAGAGGTCATGTTCTTTCTACATTTGTATTTATTGATATCTTCGGTGGTTGTGGTGAGGTGTTAAAATATCCTTTCTTTCATTGTTGATCTATTTAACATCCTTGCTCAGCAAAATAAAAATTTGGCAACCTATGTCATATTTCTTGGTGGTCATGGGGGTGACAAAGATTTTTCCAGTCCACAAAAATCCCAAAGTTTGGGAATTGAGCTTTGGTACAAAGAGAAGACAATGAAGTAACATTTACCTTGATGAGCAGTAAGTCCTCCAGAAGCCAAGCTGAGCAGCTGTCAGCTACTCAGCCCCATGGGACAGCCTGAAATGCCCTAGTTACCTAAAATATCTACTGTATAATTAAATCTGATTAGTTTAACACTGAAGATATAGCATTATTCAAAGTTAAACCATGGACCACCTGCAACATAGTGAACTGGCTACAAATGAAGACTTCCAGTGAATTAGGCCTTCTGGGGACAGGGTCCAGAAATCTGCATTTTAAATCGATTCCCTCAGTTTCTTATGAATATTAAAGTTTCAGGTTCACTAAAACTTAGGAGGACTTCTGAAAATGTCAACATCCATTATAGAAGTTTCAAATAAGAAATTTTGAGAGATCACACACTATTCATTTAGAGAGTGTCCTAGAGGAAGTAAACCCCTTAACACTGTGCAAAATTTTTTACACATATATTTTTTTTTTGCAGAATTGATCCAGAGCTATTTTGAGGAGGAATGTTATTTCAGTTTAAATAATGTCCTATTTTCTTATTCTAAAAAGTCTTTCTTATACTATGAGACTTCCGGGAAAAGATGGTGGCGTAGGTAGGTTTGCAGAATAGCGTCCCTCCCTAAAAACTAAAGGAAACAAAAGGAAGTTAAAATATCTTTAAGTCAAGAAAAGATCTCAAACTCACACCATAAACTTTTATTAAAAAGTATCATCAGACACAGAATGAGTTAGTCCAAACTGGAAGACCAAGCCCAGAATCCGTACGTAGCATCCCCTGCCTGCTCTCCCAGCTACAGAAAATTTGACTGGCACCTTGCAGCTTGGTAGATGGGGACACTGGTATGGTAAGAGAAAAGATGTAGAAAGCCCTAGAGCTCCCCTTCTCCTGATGGCCAAGCAGTATTTTAGCAGGCAGGATTTTATACTTTTGACTTTTACACAAAAGGAAAGCTAAAGAAGAGAAAGGACTAAGAAAATTACAAATCAATCAATCTTATCCCCCAGCCTCAGCACCACCACAACGAATAAAGTCCCACACCTCCGAAGTAGCAGATTAGCTGATCCTGAAGCAAAGGAAGAAAAAAAGTCAAAGGCCCTCCTTCTGCAAGATCACAGAGAGGTTCTATTAGGTTTTCCAAGGGCTAACAAAACCATTCAAACTATAGCCCGGTGAATTCAGAATGAATTACAAAAGAATCTACATTCCATATTTAGGCAAGCAACAGGTACTGGAAAGGTACAAGATAAGGAAAAAAGAGTACAGAGCATGGAAACAAGAAAAATTTTACAGAAAAAACAGAAGGGAAGAAAAGAGAAAGGAGAGATGGAAGCGATCAAGGAAATAAGGAAAAAAGGCAGGAAAGAAGAATGAGAAAAAGGACCCAGATTTTAAAAGGCACATGAAATACACTCAGGATTAATATTTATCACAAGAAAACAGAAGGAAATTTCTGAAAGAATTGCTTCATCATTCTAAAGAAAAATATACAAAACATAGACTCTCAAGATAAAAATGACACTGAAAAGGTACCATGCAGAATTAAGGAAAGAAAATTATATAATACAAATATAACAGCACAATTAATAAGTGCATCAATAATAGAACAGTCAGTGCAATTAAACCAAGTCACTAATACAGAACAATTTTGTTAAAAGCAAACAAGATAGAAAGAAAAAGCAGCGCAGCAATAAAAAGGTTAGAGGATGAGTTATAAAGATCCAACAGTTAGTTAACTGTTCCCCTGAGGTAGACAACAAAATAAATAAGAGAAAATATAAGTAAGGATACAATAGAATAGAAATTTCCTGACATGAAGACCTAAATTTGATCAAAACCTTTCACCAAATTTCCAGAAAAACAATGAGTAGACTATAAGCCAGAGACTTAAGCTTGGCTGTATCAAAATAAAGAACTAACAGAAACAGTGGTATCAAAAATAAGAGACGAGCAATAAATTCATTTAAGCACGTAAGTGTACACGACAATTTATTATGGTTCTAGAACAGCATGTAAATTTAATAGTTCTGGAAAGGGCTGCAATGTTATGAAGTGTGACTAAGAACAGTACGTCAGGTACCATCCTAACAAAAACTGGGAGAGGAAATGAATAGAGACAAAGTGGGAAACACAAGGAAGGAGCATGTAACTTACACTCTCACCTTTTATCGTGTCAAGCAGGGAGTCACTTGACAAAATTGTTTTGGTCAGTTGCTAAATTATTATAATAAAAGAAGGTTTTCAAATTTGTTACTTGAGGTCCTAAAAGTAACTTACCCATGGTAGAATTTAAAACTAAGGGCATACTTCCCAAAATATGGTGTGAAGAAAACTTCTATCATACAGCAAATGAGGCAAATTGAAAAGGCATGAAAATAGAAACCATGGAATGAGAATGCTTTGCACACACCAAAAGTTTAAAAAAAACATGCTCTAATGATGGAAGACTGACTTAATCAGATTTACAGTTTCCAAGAGAATATAATTCTTCCAGCATTGTTAAGAACAAATTGGCAAAAGAGTTCAGAAGGGCACACGTAGCTGGAAGATATTGTTATAGAACCAATGAGAGGTCCTCAAGGGTTGAAACTTGGGCAGAACTATTCTGCTACAACACATGAATTAGCTCATAAGCTAATTGGTAAGTAAAAGAATTATGTCAGTAAACTCAGAAATCGCATTGGTTCATTTCCAATTTTTCCTAACATTTTTGCACTTGCAGATGCAAAATAACAGCAGCTAAATACAGCAAGCCATGGCGGACTAGTGTGTGATGCTCACTCACTCCAAGCTTCCTCTCGGCTCAATCTGGCTACATAAGAGATCTTACAAGTGCTTACTGCAAGGTTCTCCCTAATCTTGACACATTCTTATTTTGATACTTTCTTGTCTCCAGCAGCAGCCTCAACTCTTCCTTGTATCTTCCTTAATCAGGCTACCTTCACCTTTACTGTTTCATCCTCAGTCTATCCATTCGTTCGTCACAGTCTGACTTAATAGGAGCATTAACATAAACTAAAAATTATAAATTAGGCTCTAGTATCAACTGATAAGGAAAAAAGTCTGTTGAATACCAAAATTTGAGAGCAACAAATAAAAGCAATAAATTATCCAAGAAATGCTGACAAAGTTAAGAAACTAAAAGGCCAAATAAATTCAAACTGAAATTCAGAATAAGACCTATGATGTAGTCTTAAAATTAAAGCTCTTCAGTCAAACATCAGCTGCAAGACCTGGTCTCAATCTACTTATTTAAACTCAATTCCAACCAAACTCATTATTCTCAGCACACAGATCAGGTTTTCTGTCTTCTATTTTACTATAGCTTCTGCCACACTTAAGCTATCATAAATCTCAACTTAGATATTACTTGTATTACTCAGGGTTCTCCAGAGAAACAGAACCAACAGCATGCACACACAGAGAGAAATTTATTTCAAGGACTGGCTCATGGAATTGTGGTGGTCTGGTAAATCCAAAATCTGCAGAGTAAGTTGGCAGAATTCCTCCTTGCTTAGAGGTCAGTCTTTGCTCCAGTAAGGCCTTCAGCTGATTAGATGAGTCCCATTCACATAATGGAGGCTAACCTACTTCATTCAAAACCTAACCAATTAAATGTTAATCTCGTCCAAAAAACACCTTCACAGAAACATCCAGAATGTCTGACCAAATATCTAGGCACTGTGGCCCAGGCAAGTTGACACATAAACTTAACCAACACACAACTCCACCCAGGCTGAAGTAACCTGTTCTACAGAGCATTCTATCATTCTGCCCAGACTCCACCTCTTTTAGAATTTAAAGATCTTCAGGAGAAAGATGTATCTAGATCATCTTTGCAACTCCCACAGAAACTAATACAGTCTCTACGTATAGCTGACATCTGAATATTTCTTGAATAAATCCCAAACTGGAAAATGCTATATTAAGTAAGTCATTTCCAAAAGTACAGAATAGTGTTTACTATCAAGTAAATCAAATTAAATTTAAAAAGACAAGATGACTGTTTAAAGAAATAATTGGACATCAATAGAATGGGAAAATGGGGAAAAAATCCCAAGCATATTTTAAAAACAGCCTACATACAAAAGCATCAAGCCAGGAAACAAGCAAGTTACAGTTCTCTGGCTGACACTTACACACTTAAGTACAGCTCTGGCTGCACACTCGGTGCCACACACCAACTCTTGCGGAAACCATGTGCGGTACCACATATACTCTCTTCTCTGGCCCCTTCTTCACCCTGACCCACACTACCTTCTTCCTGTTAGCAAATATTACTGCACTGAATGAAAATGTCTGTCCCCCAGCCTCCGCCATCTCCTCTTGTACCTGCTATGAACTTAAAACCCCCAACAGACCCCACTGCTGCCCTTCTCTCTGCAACATTCTCAGTCTCCTCAGCATCTATCACAGCAATCACCAGGGACCTGAAGATAAAAAAACCACCTATACCTCCAGAGTCACAACCCAGATGACTTTTCTCTCATCCTTTTGCAAAATATCCTTAAAACCAACTCCTTACCTCTTAACTCTAAAGCATGTTTGACTAAAAAAACCCCAAAGCCATTTTGTTAGAGTCCATTTTTTTGTGTCCTTTTCATCAATATGTCATTATCTTCACTCATTTTCTCCCCTTTCCTGCAGTACCCCAAAGTCTTCTCCCACAATTACAGGTTTGAGACCTCACTCAGCTAATGAGCCTCTCTCACGTGCAACCTCACTTGCTTCCTCTCCGCAAGATTCCTCCCCTTGGATTGCTAATACACACTGATTTACTTGGGTATCTCTCTCCTCCTCAACTGTGAAAACTTCAGACAAAGTTAAGGGAATATTGACTAGTGAGAATACGAATTTAGGGAAAATAACATGAAGAGAGAACTGTAAAACCAAAAAAGCAATCTGAAATTTTAGAGGTGACGTAATAACAAAACAATAATGGCCCCTTAGAATGTTTATTATGAAGCAAAACACATTTACACAGGATGTCTCTGAAACTGTAGGTAAGAGAGATCCTGAAACACTTCTGTAAAGCAAAGGATGGCAAAAGATAGTTGATCTACACTAATTCAGATTACTTATCTGAAAGAATATTCTTTTTTTTTCTTTTTTTTTTGAGACAGAGTCTCACTCTCTTGCCTGGGCTAGAGTGCCGTGCCGTCAGCCTAGCTCACAGCAACCTCAAACTCCTGGGCTCAAGCGATCCTCCTGCCTCAGCCTCCCAGAGTGCTAGGATTACAGGCGTGAGCCACCGTGCCCGGCTGAGAACGTAGTTTTTATTTGGGTCTTGGAAAACTAATAAAATCTATGAACTCTCTCCCCAAATGTTTACACATGTAAACAATTTGCTTATAACTTCAAGAGATCAAGGAGTCCCTGAAATCCATCCATAAATTCCATGTAAAGAACCCGTTAAATACTAGCTAATTATTCAAGTTGATACAAACATAGAGAATACACAATTGTTTGAAACTTAAGTCTTCCAAAAATGTCAGAATGTTTTGACATTAGGAAATCAATCAATATAATTTACATATTAAAAGCAAAAGAGAGTCGTGAAAAGGCAAGTCTACATCAGAGGGTGCCTAGGACTGGGGGTGGGAGCAAGTACTGACTAACCAGGCACAAAGAAACTTTTTGGGTTTTGTTCTAAAACTGGACTATCGTGATGGCTGCACAACCCCCATTGTACTGTACACTTACAATGGGTCAATTTCATAGCAGGTAAATTATACTTCATAAAGCTGTTAATGAGAACAAAAGGGAAAATTATATAATCAGATATAACTGCTTACATGGCATCCAATAAAATTTAATATTAATTCCTGTTAAAGAAACCCACCACTTAGTAGGAGAGGAATAAAATAATACTCTCTCCACGTGGATGTCTCAGCATCCGGTATGTCCACGTTCACTTAATGCTGTCATTAGTGTGGTCCCTCTGTTCTCCAGAACCTCTATTTCATCCTCTCCAGAGAATACCAGGGTATCCAGTTGTGTCAAGTACAAAAGGGGATTAAGGTCTGACCACTGTTTAAACAAACTTTGAGTTAATCCTCCAGTTTTTAGCTCTACCTCATCCCTTGTAACTTCATAGTCTTCTATCTAGTACCTGCTGATGTCAACTCCTGAGCCTTTTAGGAGTTCGGGGATATAAATCAGGTTACTTCTTGGCTTTACCCACAGCCTGCTTAGGCTGCAGCTCTCTTCAATTTTGCTAAGAAGTCACTTAAACTCATCTATTTGCTTTTCAGTCTCCAAAGTTTGTTAATGCTGTCTCCTTTCCAAATCTACTTTGTCCTTTATGGGTTTATGCTCTTTAAAAAAGTCCCTCTCATGTAGTTTTGGTAAGATTTATCAAAAGGAAGGAAGAGTAAAAGCATGTCCAGTCTGCTATCTTTACCCAGCAGTCTAAATTTAATCTTGACTCTTTAAGCTGCTTTCAGTTGGGCATTTTTCCTTATGGTTGGTTTTATATTTTAATCTTCCAAATGATAAAAACAAGAGACAGAGATATGAAAATAAAAGAGAGAAAAAAAAAAAAAGAGAGGATAAACGCATCCACTAGGCGTTTTAAAAAAAGAATGGGGAGTGGAAGGAACAGAAACAAGACAAATTAATATTAGACAGCCAGAGAAAACGTGAGAGAGAGACAGAGAAGAGAGAGAGAGAATGAATTTTTAAAAGAGATTTCAGTCTTCAGACCCATACGGTCCAGAGAAATACCCAGGAAAAAACAAAAAAAAGTGTGGTCACATTTGTGAATTCCAGGAGTAGGGAATTCTAAAAGCTTCCAGGGAGGAAAGTGCTGCGAACAAACTCCCAAAAATAACAACAGAATGAAAGAAGACAACAAAGCAGTAACATCAAAGTTCTATAGAAACAAGATTCTTAATTTGGAATGATACAGCCAACGAACGGGTCAAGCAATCAAGAAAACATAGGTTCACTAAGAAAATTTGTCACCCACGTATTCTATGTATTTTATTTTTTAATTACAAAGATGCACTCAAACAAAACTGGGAGCATGGGGGCAGGGGGTAGGGGAACTGAGAGGCAAATATTGGAAACAAAAACAGGAACATCTGAGTGTCTTTGAATAGACTGGGGAGAGAGAATAGACCAGAGTAGAGTAGTGGGTAGAGTAAAAGGTCAAATTCTGGACCTATTTTGGAAACAGAGCCGACAGGGTTCATGTCACATATGAGGTATGAAAGAGGAATTAAGGATGACTCCAAAGTTTTCGGCCTTGCCAACTAGAAGGAGAGAGTTGTCATTTGATTAGATGGCGATGGCTGGTGGCAGGTTTGGGATGTGTTGAATTGAGATTCTAAGTAGACATTCCTGCAGGTGGAGGTGTTAAGGAGGTAACTGGATACACAAGTCAGGAGTTCAGAGGAGAGGTCCAGACTAGAGATAAGAGCCAGTGGTGTATAGACAGTATTTGAAACCATAACATGGATGAGATCATCAAAAAAGTACATCAAAAAAAAAAAAAAAAAAAAAAAAAAAAAAAAAAAAAAAAAAAAAAAAAAAAAAAAAAAAAAAAAAAAAAAAAAAAAGAAAGAAAGAAAGAAAGAAAGAAAGAAAGAAAGAAAGAAAGAAAGAAAGAAAGAAAGAAAATCATGGCTTGAATTTTCTCTAGATCTTTGTCAATCTAGGCAGTGATTTTGTGAATTGCTAGATTTAGATCCTCAAGTCATGCAAGAAAAATCAATCAAGCACCTTGGATGTTTTATCCATCATTCAAAGCTCTTCCACTCTTTCCAATAAGATCATAGTTTATGACTATGAGGCTAATTAACAATCAAGAAGTGGATAAATTATGCCAATGGGCAAGACTTAGCAGATGATTAAAGAAATAATCTACTAACAATTTACCTGTCTTTATATTCTTCCACCAATCCCTTGATTTTAATTGAGGACAGATCATTTTAAAGGCGACTGGCTTATATAATCATTCTTCTTCACAAAGTCTCTTTTCCTGACGCAGTAGCAACCGGTTTCCGTTTGAGTGATTACAGGTACAGCTAACTATAAGAATTTCTTTATCTAAGAATTTCATTCATTTTAGCACATTTTATTTAGGCATCATATTCACATACAGAGGTGCAAAACATAATTGGAACTATTCTACAAACTATTCATACATGTCACCATTTTATGATTTCCTCCTACATCCTGAACTGATTCTTCCCTTAAACTTTAAATGAAAATTATAATTGAGCTTGAGTCACAAAGTAAAAGATTATCTCCCCAATAATGTCAGTTTTGTTATTAGAGTTCATCCTCTTGCATCCCCACTCACTGAAATTCTTCAAAATGTCTCATGGGGGGTAATTTTAATTTTAAAAGGAAATACAAGTGTGAACATGGAAAAGCATTATTTGGAGATATCCCCAAGAGACTTCTACAAGAGTAATAAGCTAAAATCCTAAATTATTTCCATTTATTCACTCGTTGAATAAACCTTCTTCTTCTTCTTTTTTTTTTTTTGAGACAGAGTCTTGCTCTGTCGCCCTGGGTAGAGTGCAGTGGCATCATCATAGCTCACTGCAGCCTCAAACTCCTGGACTCAAGTAATCCTCCTGCCTCTGCCTCCTGAGTAGCTGGGACTACAGGCACACATCACGACCCCTGGCTAACAATGCCTGGCTAATTTTTCCATTTTTAGTAGAGACAGGGGTCTCACTCTTGCTCAGGCTGGTCTCCTGAGCTCAAGCAATCCTCCCGCCTGGGCCTCCCAGAGTGCTAGGATTACAAGTGTGAGCCACCACACCCAGCCTTGAACAATGGTTTTTGAATATTTGTTTTTTAAGTACACTGATGCATGTTTATGTTCATAATAGCCAAACACTGCAAACAATCATTGTTCAAATCATTGTTCCTAATAGCCAAACACTGCAAACAATCTAAATGTCAACTGTAAACATCCAAAACAACTGCAGAAAAACTTGTGTTATATTCATGATGGAATACTATGCAACAATAAAAGTCGAAAATAAAATACATGCAAAATAATTCCATTTACATGAAGTTGAAAAATGGGTAAAACTGAACTCTAATATTTAGGGATATAAACATATGGTAAAACTACAAATGTCAGAATAACACATGTATCTAGTTTAAGATGGTACGTAGTCGTGATGGGAAGACACAGATGGTGGGAGGCTTCTGGGATGCTGGCAATGTCTTGCCCTGGCTGGTAGTTAAAAGGATCTTTGCTTAAAAATATTTCATTTTTATCTTATGCATCTTTTCAACATTTGCAGTTATAAAAAAGGAAAAAACTCTCCCAGAGGGAGTAAAAATATTCTAAAGAAAATTCTAAGAATGTTACTCAAAGAGATTAACCCTTAAACCTTTTTCCTTTTTTTAGAGCTAGGGTCTTGCTATGTTGCCCAGACTGGATTTGAACTCCTAGGCTTAAATGATCCTCTTGCCTCAACCTCTCAAGTAGCTGGGATTACAAGCATGCGCCACCATGCCAGCTTCAAAAAGATTAACTCGTAATCCATAATCTAAAAAGAATAACAGGGGCCTGGCATGGCTCACGCCTGTAATCCTAGCACTCTGGGAGGCCCAGGCAGGAGGATCCACCCACCTCGTTAGAGTTCAGGAGTTCGAGACCAGCCTGAACAACAGCGAGACCCCATCTCTACTAAAAAAAATAGAAAGAAATTAGCTGGACAACTAAAAATATATAGAAAAAAATTAGCCGGGCATGGTGGCACATGCCTGTAGTTCCAGCTACTCGGGAGGCTGAGGAAGGATCGCTTGAGCCCAGGAGTTTGAGGTTGCTGTGAGCTAGGCTGACGCCACGGAACTAGCCCAGGCAACAGAGTGAGACTCTGTCTCAGAAAAAAAAAAAGAATAACAGGGATCACTACATCCAAATACACACTGCATTCTATATTCTATGAATAAATTTTTGGCTTTAATCTGTTAGACTAGCATTCTTCATTCAAATTTTGAAATAGAAGGTGTAATTTTCAGATATCAAATTACTCAACAAGTCATGTAACTTCTAAACGTTTAGACTGAACTTCCTACTTCTAATCTTGAAGTTTGAAACACGTGTCCAGCATAATAATATATGAAATTTGATTACCCCAATTTTTGCAAACATAATTAAATTCCTAAAACCTGTTACACATTAACTCGTATTGCCTAAGAAAAAGCTTACACTTTTGTGGGATGAAATATCAAAACCATAAGTACAAACATAAATTCAATGATTAAAATTTTTTCACTGCTCTGTTCACACACTTATCAAATCATGATACAAGGAGCAAATTGTATTTTATGTCATATGAATTTAACTGTTACAGACCAATAAAATATTGACTGCAAAAGCTGCCGAAATCAAGACAAATTTTTAAAAACGTAGGTTATCAAATGTTTTTAGGTTCTTGAATAAAAAGATACCTATATAGCTTTTTAAAAAAGACTAAATACTTGGGTCAGGCGCGGTGGCTCACACCTGTAATCCTAGCTTTCTGGGGAGCAGAGGCAGGAGGATACCTCGAGGTCAGGAGTTCGAGACCAGCCTGAGCAAGAGCGAGACCCCCGTCTCTACTAAAAAAAATACAGAGAAATTAGCTGGACGACCAAAAATATATATATAAAAAATTAGCTGGGCATGGTGGCACATGCCTGTAGTCCCAGCTACTCGGGAGACTGAGGCAGAAGGATTGCTTGAGCCCAGGACTTTGAGGTTGCTGTGAGCTATGCTGACAATGCTTGTTTAAACAATGCTTTTCAACATGTTTTTTAAAACAATGCTTTTTAAAAATTAAACTACTTTAAGGAGAAATACTGTTTTCAACTGTATGTGGCTCTCACCAAGCACTTTAGAAACACTTTTTCATAATTTCAAAAAACCATAAAAACTAAAACACTGTACAGCTAAATATCTTTAAAAAAAAAACTTAATATAAGAATAATTCTAAAGTAAGTCCAAAGTCCAAGCAAAAAACTAAGTTATTTAAGAAGCATCACTGGGCAAATCTTTAATAACCACTAAATACCATCATTCATCACGAAATACAGTGGATTTCTAAAAAGATGATGAAGTGCTAACCTACCCGTGCTTTAATGAAGTAATGTGTCATAAGACAATGTTTCGCAAGGCAAAGAGGAAAGTTTTGGGGTGCTCTCTGGTTTTTCATACTATGTTTTTAAACATAGACAATAATTTCTTGAAGTGCATAATTCAATTATTTTTAGTAAACATACAGAGTTGTGCAGCCATCACCGCAATCCAATTGTAGAACATCTCCTATTTCTCTTTTATGGTGTAGTTCTAGAACATAAAAAGACTCTCTGTATTAAGATTTGTCCCAACACTATTAAAAGGATCTACCAGAGCATCCAAAAAAATGTCATTAAATACCTGTTTGATACTGTGAAACAACTTTATCAGTTAACGATTTAAATCGTTAACGATTTTAATCGTATTTTACAGATTTAGAAAATTTTCCTCCTATCCCTGAACCTCTCTCCCTACCATGCTATGCAGTTCCTACCTCTACCAGCTGTGCTGGGAAAACTACCTGGGCTTGTCTTGCTTCCTTCTAAGTATTCCAAACTGTTGCGATATTTCCTTTAAGATCGGGAGCTAAAGTTTTATTTTCTTTCTGGTTTCCTGGCAGAGCAAAGGCCCAGCACGTGTGAACGGAAACAAAACCCACATAGACTATAGCGATGCCAAATACTGTGGGTAGGGTCACCTTCCTCCTCAACAGACCTCCCCTTCCCAGCGAGCACCCAGAGAGATCAGTTGGCGCTCACCTATCACTCCTCAGATCTGCCTTTCGAACGAGGGTCCGGGATCAAGCTTGAACCCTCCTCTCCACTACGTTTCCAGCAACAGGGTCGTGGGGACAGTAGCAAGCATTTCTAAAATGCACCCTAAAGAGATGGTTGCACAACAGCCTCCGACAAGGATTCCGGTTTAACAAGTAAATACCACCGATGACCGAAGTGAGAGGTGATCCGCTCCACGGTACCGACGGCATTTCGAGAATGTTTGCGTTGCGGAGCAAACCCAAAGTTTTAGCACAATACTCAGAGCTCACCTGAGGAATATCGCAACGGGCTGAAATGAGGAATTTGAGAAAATGGGTGCTACGGGATCGACAAATCAGCACTAAACTCAAGCTAGGCAGAAAAATGCTTTGAATGCTCGGCTTTGTTTTGTGGTAAGGCGACAGAACCACTGAATTTCGGAGTTGGAAGACACGTATCTCCGTGCTCTCCGGCCCGTTCTCGGACTCGAGGGCCGCCCCGCCCGCCGCGCACTCCGTCCCGTAGTTCCCCAGATTTAAGGCGCAGACCTTCGGGACGGGCGCCAGGAAGCCCCGGGGAGGCCGCGGCCCGGCCCGCGACGCCGGGGCGGGAGGAAGGAGAGCGGCCTCCCGGAGCACGACGGAGAGAGGGGAGAGAGCGAGGAGGCCGCGCGAGCCGAGAGCGGGAACGGCTCCGCGCAGGCGCCCGGCCCGGCCCGCAACCGCGAGGCCCGCCCCGGCGTACCTTTGGCGAGGGCTACGGTGGAGTTCTCGGTGTCGATGGTGTAGAGGATGCCCTCGTAGCGGATCTCCGCCTTGGAGATGAGGCTGATCTTGCTGCCGATGTAAGGGGTGCCCCCGCTCATGGCGCCACCGCCGCCGCTCCGGCCCGCTCGCAGAGAGGCAGATCCCGCGCCGCTGTCGCCGCTCCGCACTCCCGCTCGCTCTGTCGGCGCCTACAGCAGCCGCCTCAGACCCAACATGGCGGCGGCGCCGGCTCCGCTACCCTCCCCCAGCCTCCCGCCCTCAAGCCGCGGCGCGGCGGCGGCGGCGGCAGCGGCGGCGGCGCGGGGCATGCTGGGAGGGCGAGGCCGCGCTCTCGCGAGACTTGGCTGACCGCGGGCGGGTGCTAGCTCCTTCGCGGTTTCTGCAGTTCTTGCCGCGTTTCGTGGCCTGGTCTACCTCGGTCCTGTTGGGGCCCCCTGAGAGGAGTTTCGGAGGGCAGGGGAGGTGAAGTGCCTTTTGATACCCGCACACGGAGAGCAGGAGTGGAGACGCGCGTAGCCTTCCTCTGACTCCGGCTGCAGCCTGCATTTCCAGGCGCGTCATACCTTGTCAGGTAGCCTGTGTCTTTTGCAAATGGGGTCCCTCCACCTGGAAGGTTGCCCTCCCGCCTTCAAGCTTCTGGTTGTCCTTTTAAGACACTGTCCTTTCCCTTTTGAGGCGACTGCGCACCTCATGCAGCTCTCCAGGCCCTGTTACAGCATCCATCGCCCAGGGAGTTTCCCCTCAGGCTGCTCCCAGAGCTGGGACTCTCTGTCACAACGACAAAATTTTTAGTGCTGCCCTGTCCAACTCTTTCAGATGGTTTTATGCAGGCTCACGGCTTTCAATGCCATGAGCACTGACCAATCCCAAGTGTTTGTACCTCCGGTCAGTTCTGTGAACTCCAGTTTCATGCAAGCAATAGCCTCTTCAACCTCTCCAGTTGGGTGTCTTCTTGACATATCAAACACTGTGTGTCCAAAGCCACAATCCCCTTTACACCTCTAAACCTGCTCCTTCCCCATTGAGTTAACCGGTACCATTTATTCAGCTGCTCAGACCAAAAGCCTTGGAATCATCTCTTCACTTCTCTCTCACCCCCACATCTGTTCCAACTGTAAATCCTGTCCATTCCACCTACGGAATGCAGCCTGAATCTGACCTCTTCACATCTCACCATCTCCATCCCTACAGCTCTCCAACAAGCCACAATTATTCTGGCCAGGATTATTGCAGTAGCCTCATGAAATTTCCCTCTTCAGCTGACTTTGCCCCAGTACTTTATTCTCAACACAGCAGCCAGAAAGATTTTGTTAAAATCTATTATAACTCAGATCATGTCCTTCCTCTGCCCACAACTCGTCTCCCTACTGATCCCATGGGTCACACAGAGTGAAAACCAGACTTCCTTTGGCTTATAAGGACATACATGATTTAGCTTTGTTATCTCCCCTTTCCTGTTCTGTTGCAGTCACCCCTTCTTCACCCAGAACTTTAGCACTTCATTCCAGTCTCTGCTCAAATGTCACCTCCAGAGATGACTTCCCTGACTGCACTGTTTGAGGTAATACCACCCACTTCACTCTGTCTCCCCTTACTCAACTTGCTTTTTCTACATAGCATTCATCTCTCCCAAATTTGTCTATTTAATTATTTGTGTGTCTGTCTCCTTCACTAGAATGTAAATATTTTGATACACAGACGTTGTTTCGGTCACTGCTGTATCATCAGGGCCTAGCGTAGCACTGGGTAAAAGGAAACTGCTCAGTAAATATTTGCTGCATGAATGAACAGCTGGATGAAGGCAGAGCACAGGCAGGGCATGTGGCGCACTGAGGGAACAAATGGCGAGAAGCCTGGCATCACAGAGGGGGAAGCAGGGGAGAAAACTAAGAGCTGTGATGGGGCTGGCGCACAGTGGCTTCAAGGAAAGGCCATGAAATCCTTGGTTCAGTAGAAGGTCCATGCCAGGGGGTTGAATTCTTATTCCTGTTTTTCCCTCCTCATTCCAGGCCTTGGTGGGACCTTCCTTACCTTCTCATGATTCCTGACTGAGCTCATCCTTTTCCATCTATAAACTGCAGTTCCCAAATGTACGTATCCATTCCAGATCTCCTGACTTCCAGGGCCATGCTGACTACCTAGTAGATGCAATTGCTTGGGTGTCCCCCAGGCACTTCCAACTCAGTGTGTAAAATCACCTGCATCTACTTCTCTCCTCCCCACACCACCCCCAATGAACTGCCCTTTATCCATACTGTCTACACCCATCACTGGCCTTAGGACTCACTTAGGTGTCCAATCATACAACCAGGAGTTCTTATCTAGCTATACCCAATCAGTTACCAAGCTTGTTGATTCAACTTTTTGCTTTGCAAATCATGGTTTTCTGCACCCTAGAACGTCAGGAACTATGCATAATGCAGCTGATTGGTGTGGTAGCCCATAGTGTATTACGCATATGAACATCCAAATTATGTGCTACAAACAAGGTCGAGAACTATGACATGTTACTCCAGCACGCTTCCTAAAAGCCAAAACCCATTCTGCTTCCCTGCTTAGGAGCTTCCAGTAGCCTACAGAAAAAATAATTCCTCCCCATTGAAACTTTTTAGCAATAGAAGCTCTAGAATTTCTACATTGGAAGGTTCAGGGGTGACAATATTTTGGGGGAGGAGATTGGGAGGATTGGAGACTTGTTCAAAGCTGTTCTAGATAGCACACTGTTTTTTACTTATATTTGTTTTTGCTGTGTGAGACTGGGAGGTGGCTGATGGAGAATATGAAAGAAACAAGGTGCCTACCTGTCACCACCCTTTGGTGTGGCCACTGCTATTAATTGTAACTTCCAACATGCTCTCTGCACACCTTAGGCTCTGGCCACAATAAATTGCTTACTTCCAAGAAAGTATGTCTCACTCTCCCTCCTGTAATCATCCCTTCATCTCCTGTTTGATCTGAAA
>RJWJ010010623.1:0-46578 GCA_004363605.1 Indri indri | reverse complement strand
TGTGTGTGTGTGTATGTGGTGGGTGTGGGAGGAGCATGAAATGTTATAATTGGTCAGGACTGAGGCGCAGAAGCAGTACAATTAATCAAAGTATGCGTCTAAACTATAGACACAGTTTTGCCATCTCAACATTAGCTTGTTTATGCCAGCAGTGAAAAAGCCAAGAGAGCAAATGGCAATGAAATCACCAAAGGTGTTTTCCACAGCTTGTTGAGAATTGAATATTATTCCTTGCAAGAAGTGGTCCAAAGCCTGGAAGAAGTGGTAGTCAGCTGGTGCAAGGTTTGATGAATACAGTGGATGACAGAGAATTTCCAAGTCCAGCCTCTGTAGTTTGAGCAGCGCTGTTTATGCAACATGTGGTCCAGTGTTGTCTTGCAAGAGGATTGGCCTGTCTCTATTGACAAATCTCGGCTGCTTAATGGCAAGTATCCTCATCATTTCATCCAAATGGTTGCAATAGACATCCGCTATTATCGATTGATCAGGTTTCATGAAGCTGTAGTGAATAATACCAGCTCTGGACCAGCAAACAGACACCATTATCTTTTTTTGATGAATATTTGGTTTTGGACTGTGTTTTGGCATTTCATCTTTATCCAGTCATTGTGCCGAATGCTTGTGATTGTCAAAAAGAATCAATTGTTTCATCACACGTAACAAAATGGTTCACCTTTATGTCATGACAGCAAAGAAAGGCAAGCTTTGACACAATTTCTCTTCTAAAACTCATTTAATTCATGTGGTACTCATCTATCCTGCTTCTTTACCTTGCTGATTTGTTTGAAATGGTCCAATATTGTTGGAATAGTAACGTCAAACCTTGCTTTTAATTCATGCATAGGTTGAGATGGATTCACTTCCACTCAGCTTTCAGGTCATCATTACCCACCTTGGTCTCAGGTCACCCACGTGGCTCATTTTCAAGATTAAAATCACCAGAACAGAACTCCTCAAACCATCGATGTACTGTGCCTTCATTAGCCGCATCCTTCCCAAACACTGCATTGATATTTAGAGTTGTCTGTACTGCATTGGTTCCACAATGGAACTCATATTCAAAAATAACATGAATTTTTGACTTATGCATGGTTTTACAGAAATTGCTCGAAAAACATTTGAAAGATAATTACAAGCCAAACTATGCATTTGAAAGACTGAGGACATACCATTACTATAAAAATAAAACAAGTGTCAAAGTGAAATGTCAGAGTTATCAACTGTAAAACTTAGTACTTAAGGAAATTGGACATTTCATACTTAATAACCTAATAGTTAAACTTGGGAATTGCAGGCATCAAGATGGTATTTAAAGCCAGGAAAAGAAATGGGGAAAACAAATTTTTGTATAGATGGAAGAGAGAAGCCATCCCAGGTCTGAACCCTGCAGGCCTCCACAGCAGGAACTGGGGCAAAAATCTCCATTTGCATTGAGTGCTAACAGCTCTCCTTCCACGGACTGCACAATTAGAATAATTTTTTCCTTTAGTTTGACTTTTTGCTGAACTCTAATTTTCCTATTTGAATAAGGCTTTTCTATTTCATTTTAAACTTTGTGAATGTTTTCCATGCATTGCCCCCCAAATATTGACACATCAGGAAGGTCAGCCTCCACGGAACTGCCAAAGCAAATGCTGACATTGCCAAGAACAGAACTCTGGTTTATCTTGGAAGGCAGGACCACCATGCCTTGGCTTTCAAGGCCAGAATGGCCTGCACAAGGGCAGAGAAGAATATTGGCACAGGGTGGATGATGCCATAGCCAGGCCCTGTCACTGCAGAGACACTTGGATGGAACATGACAAGGTCAGTCAGGTCAGGGGTCCTGTCCTGGGACCTCCAGGAATCTGGGTCAGCATCCTGGTGACTGGTGCCCAGGCGAGCCATGGGGCTCCTCCCTTCTCATTGGCCAGCCTGATTAATCTGGCGCCTAATCGGGCCCCTTTGAAGAGGAGGGGTTGGATAAAAGAGTAGCACACCTGTTTTCACTTGACTCCAATCCTGAAATAATTCTGTGGCTCCTACAAGATTTGAAACAAATTAAATTGGAAAGGGCAGAGAGGGCAGCTTTGAATGGTTGCCTCTGTGGAGAAATGCTGGTTTTCACTCCAGGAAATGGCTTAACTGAGAGACTGTATCCCGGCCACGGGGGCTAGGGTGGCTGTCGGTGCGTAACAGTGACTCGAGCCTTGTGGGGTGGGCTCTTTTGCCCTGTTATCTCTGGCATCAAGCTTTTGCTTTCTGGACTTTGATAATGTCAGAGGAAGGTTATAATGGTGCAACATGAAAGGTGGTTGTCAAGAGGGAAAGGCATGCAACCCTATTTAGGGCATCTGTGTTTTAAGTAAAGATACACTCTGCCATAACGGGAGGCAGTGACAGACACGATTCCCTTCAGCCCAACACATGAAAGATTATTGTTGTACAGGACCTTAGAATAATCTGGATTATTTCCTTTCAACAAATGAAAAGAATAGAGGCCCGAAGGAGCTTCTGTTACAGGCAAAGCCGGAACAGCTAAAGCGGGGGTCCCAGGCTGCAATCTCCCATGCTTAACTTCCTTTCTCCTCAGGACAAAGACTGCTGTGACTTCTTTTTAACCTCTTACCTTTTGTTGTTCATCACTGACCTGAGCTTTGAGTTCAAAGGTGAGACATGGCCCCTTCCCTTATGGGAGTTTACAAGCTAGCACGGCTCTGTTCGGAGAGCCACCACGGAGGGGTAACCCATTTCTGGGGGGATTTTCAGGCTATAGATTAGTGCACAGACTGTGATGCCAACATTGCTTCAGCATCTTCTGAAACACATAGGCAGTTGTAACGTAGGCAAATAAAGAAGACTTGGAACCTAAGATCCCCAAGTGGCCCCCATGATGGATAATAAACATCATCAGAAGAGTCCCAGATCTCCCTCTGCCTCCATAAGAACCTGAATCTTTCTCAGGATGCTGGGAGTGAAGAGGCAGGAGTGAAGCAGGAGGAAATTCTTCCCACCTGGACCAAAGCGCCAGGAGTTGCAACGATGAGAAAGAGATTTCTGCCAAGGCTCCAGGTAGGAGCAGATCCCTCCTTTCCTCTACTGCTCACCCTTTACCCACAAACCCTTAGGGAGCAACCCCCAGGTGCCAGGCAGTGGGCTGCCAAGATGAAACTGGCAAGTGGGCTTCTCTCGGACTTACAGGTCTGTCACTTTGATCTTTGCTACAGACGCAGCCAGATGTGATCAGTGTGACAACCTGCCTCCTTGATCTGTTGCCAGCAAGGGGTTTGACAGAGAAGTTCAGAGATATGAGTTCACTGCCTTTTATGGTATCTGTCATTAATACCTCCTTGGCAACAGTCAGAATTTTCTTGCTTGGGACCTAGGGCAGCTGATGAAGCACTCCTGCTAGCCCAGGGTCTGGTCCTGGCTGATTTTAAGGCCTCCCTTTATGCCGTCCACAGAAAGAGAAGCTAGGAGACCCAATTGCAAGGCCACTTTGACCTTTGCTTCAGGATCCTTGCAGACTGAGACATTTCAATCAGGCCAAAGCACAGAGACCTCTCTAATGAGGATTTGTCAAAACCTTCTGTTTGATAAGGGGCGGATTCTGTCACTGTGTCAATTTTCCTTCTCACTGATGTTCCTGTGGCCTTTGATAGCACAGATCACACACACATAGGTGTGTCTTTCATGCTCCTGAGCCTCACAGGCTGGGGTCTGCCAAGCCATCATTAATATGCACCTCAGTGCAGCTGGTGGGGAAATTGATAGAAATAAAGGAGCCGAGGTTCCCTTTTATGTGAGCTCAGGAAACCCACCGTACACAAGTGTTAAAAAGGAGATTGTTCTCCAGAGAAAAAGAGATCCATAGAGCAAATTGTGGCTGCCTTTTCAATGGCCTTACAAAATGAGGACTATTTATTATCTTCTTAAACATTAAGGCATTGCCTTAAACATCAGCCAGCCCTGTACCTCCCTTGTACCCTCTCTTCTAGTCAGGCACTGTATTAGGGGGAGTTTTTTGGTTGCAAATAGGGGCCGGTTCTGGAAATCTTAAGTGCAAAGGGAATTTATTGGAGGCTGGAATCTAGGTTTAGAAATAGGACAGAAACCAGTGCTGTTCTAGATATGGGCAGAGCTAACTGTTTAGCCAGCTATGCTAAGCACGACCTCTGGAATGAATCTGCTCCACCCATTTCCCATCCTTTCATTTTTACACAAGGAGAGAGAGGCTGTTGGGCTCAGTTTGTTATATACGGTGACTCCTTGGGTGATGAGGGTAGGTGCGTACAATGGGAGAGGGTTCTTCGAAAGATATTGGCGCTGCCACTCGCTAGAGGAACTGGTTGTAGACAGCAAATAGGTCCACACCTATGCTACAGTGAGCAATGCCTCGTCATTCTATTTCCTTCGTAAGTCTGCACCTTTCTGTCTTGCCTCATTCCCTCTGTCATGATGGTATCTACCTCAATAGAGTTGCTATAAGGAATAAAAGAAGCAGCATATGAAATTTCCTCGCATAATGTGTAGCACTTAGCTGAAGGATATTATTAATTGCATTTGAATTTGAATAGACTTTCTAAGAGACCTTCCTAACCACTTTATCTCCCCTCCTCCAATCTATCCTCCATATCACTGCCAGAATGGGCTTTCTAAAATGCAAATCTCATGGTGCCATGCCTCTGCTCTAAAACCCTGATGGCTCCCATTGCCTGTAGAATAGTCTAAAATGATTAACCTGATATAATACTACATATTCACTCTTTTATACAGTAGTATCCTGGTCAATGTTTAATAACCAGAGCTCTGGGGGAGAATGGGCAGGGAATGTATGCATGCATATTCATACATTAGTTTATTATAAATTTTAGTGATATAGCAGATGTGTAGCACACTCCTTACAAATAATTTTTAAAAATACTCTATTGCAAATTGCCTAAAGCCAATGGATTCCTACAAAACGCTTTTGTTAATTCTTGCTAAACTGTAGTCTGTTGCAATTGATGAACAAGTGTAGTTCCAACATGAGTTTATGTTTTCTTTTAACACGTAAGATAAAGAGGAAACACTGAAACTTCACTTGTTCATCAAAGATGTGAGTCATCTTTTCTGAATCAGAAATTTGCAAATACCAGAGGAATATTTATTCAATATTTTGTGCTATTTACAATGCTATAGATATGTTTGCATCATTAACACTTTCTCCATCACTTTATTCAGTCTAGATAATCAACAGAAAAAATAAATCAAGACTGATTTGTGACATTTGCACATTTCTACAGTGTACATACTCCCACCCTGGCCAATTTCAAGCTACCAAATGACATCAGCGACTGCAGAGTCTGGAAGAGATGTGGAGTAGCACACATTATCATACATAGTATGTATCCATACATTTACAATAGATATAAATAACACAGGTGATATAATAGTAAACCATAGTTAACATAATTAGATAATGGTAAGTGTTACATATTTATTACTTTTGTTTTTAGTATAAAGTTTAGATCATTTGATTTTTAAAATGGCTGCTTTTAACAACCATCTTGCAAAATTCTTGAAACATTAATGATCAGCTCTTGCAAGCCAGTGCGAGCCAGCTCCAGCACACAATTGCATTTACCCGTAAGGCCTAGCAACAGGCTTATTAATAAACACTTAAGTGGGAAAAGCATGCTGGTGAACATCCATTATTTTTGCCTGCCAACAGCATTCGCTTTCCTTTATCCTGGCAGTAAAACCCGGATTTTCCTTCAGGAAATCTACTACTCTTCCCCTACTCTCGGTATGTGAAATTCAGATGGAGTTACCTCACCACCTTAGTCCTGGGTGACCATGTGACAGCGGTCTGGCCATGACACAGGGAAGGAGATGGACTTTTGCTGCAGGGAGAACTAAGTTGGTAAGTTTGAGCTGCTGGGGACCCTGCCTGCCAACACTTAGGGAAACCCTGTCTGAATCTGAAACCAGTGCAGACAAAACAGAGCCAAGAGGTGGAGAAAGAGGTTATGGATGACGTTATTTGAGCACCTAGATTCAACCATTGTTTTACTTCTCTGTACCTCGGTTTTCTCATTCTGTAAAATGGGGATAATGTTAATACTTTCTTTATGAAGTTGTTCAGGGATTACATGAAGTAAGACATGTAAATCACCTAAACAGTACCTGCACTGTTTAGTTACATAAGCTGATAATCCCTTTTTTGCTTAAACTAGTGATTGGGTTTCTGTTACTTGTAACTAATACAGGTACCCAAGGAGAAAATGCAGTTCTGGTGAAATCAAACTTCAAGTCTATCCCCAGGGTGATCCTGACAACCAGTCAGTTTGTGAGGAAAGGCATTAAATAATGTTGTCCCCATGCTCTGTTTCTCTCTGCCTATGCTCCCTTCGTCAGGGTCCATGGTAGGATCAGTCAGACTCCTGGTACAGAACAGACATTGGAAAAAGGTTTATCCATTGAATGAATGAAAACCTTGATGCCTTTTAGTATTGGTTATTGATTGCCATGGAACAAATTATCCCAACACTTAGTGGCTTAACAACAAACATTAATTATTTTTCACAGTTTCTGTGGACCAGGAATTTGGTAGCAATTTAGCTGGGCAGTTCTTGGTTGGAGTCTCACATGACATTGACTCAGAAGTAAGCCAGGGCTGCAGTCATCTGAAGGCTTAATTGGGGCTGTAGGATTAGCTTCCAAGATGGCTCACTCCCATGGCAGCAAACTGGTGCTATTGATGGGAGGCTCAGGTCCTGTCCCCTGGGCCTCTCCACAGGGCTCTTCAGTAATTCATGACATGGTGACTGTCTTCCCCGAGAGCAGTGATCCAAGAGAACAAGGTAGAGGTCATCACCTAGCTCCTGAAAGTCCTGATTCAGTGTGGAGGAGACCACACTGCCTTTGTCACCCAGATCAACCTTGACTCACTGTGGGAGGGGACTACTCCAAGGTGTGAATACAGAAGGCAGGGGACACAGGGTACCATCTTGGAGGCTGGCTTCTACAGCCTTGCATGATTCAAAATTCCCTTCATTGTTCTCGTCTTTGAACTGCTGCAGGAGAAGGTGAGATCTTTCAAGTTGCTTTAGATTTGGCAATTGTAAATTAAAGTTCCAGGTATTAGTGACTCTTTGAAACCTTGGTGCCATGACTTAAACATATTAGCTGCTAGAAATTTGGATATGGAAGAGCAGTTTGAGGAAGATGCAGGCAAAACCTTCTCCTTGGCCTCTACAAACACACACAATGTCACAAATCCTTTGCTGCCTGTTGAATTTTCATAATGGAAACATTCTTCCTGAGAGGAAATGAAATTAAGCTTTGCTGAATAATCTCACAGCCTTCCCTATTCTAACCTATGTAGGGGGTTAAGGCAAGTACATAATCTGTAAGAGGAAGTACAGTTCAGGAGGCCCAGTTTGCTCTTGGGAAAGTTGGCAGAACTGACATCATTTTCTTCTTGTGCACTGTGGGTGTTTCCACCTGGTGAGCACTGGCACCAATGCCGTTGCTCTGATGCATGGCAACACTTGAACACCATGTGTGGTGTCATTGAACTGGATGAGGCTCAGGTTAGAATCTTGTATCATTTCCCTGGCCTTCCCTTTACTTGTAGGGTTATATACCTTTTTACTCCCTTTAATTCTGTATGCAGCCAGGGACAACATATAATTTGGTTCTGCCAGAATAAGGCAGAACTGCAGGCTCTGGAACACTGCCCCATCTAAAACTGGCCCTCAAGTCCCGCTCATCTTCTCTTCCCTCCTATGGTGCCAGTCCCGAATTTCAGGCAAGAAAGTTCGAGGCCATCGACATTTGGAGCAAAACTAGAGTTGGGTCATAGGTTCTGGGCATGAACTTTTATTTAACGTTATCATTTTATTTTTGCTTCCGAAGAGTTAACCTGAGATGTTCTTACAATTTTTTGTAATCGTCACCCTTTTTCGGATAAAATCATCAATTGAATAAGCATTTATTAAGCCCCTACTGTGTGTCATCAGGTGTGAGAGGTACTGGAGATATGAAGAGCTCATAGTTTGGGGGAAAGACAGGAAAGTCAGCCCGTTCTGCACCTACATAAGTGCCGACATCAGTGGCAGGCTTGCAGGAGGCTTCGCAGAGGAGATGAGAAGCAAGTTGAGCCTTTGAAGAGAAGAATATTTCACTAAAATGAGAATGTGATTGATAGAAGGATCTCCACCACCCTCCAGCCTATCCAGAAATACAGAGATAGAACCTGGGGGCATTTGAGGACAAAGGTTACCTAGCATAGCACAGAGAGTGATGAGCCAGGAAAGGCTATGTTCAGCTGCAGTGGATGGGGCCTTGAGGGCCAAAGAATTTGGATCCATGCAAGGGGCCAGGGATTTTGAGACTTTTTTTTAATCAGCAAATTTTTTTTTCCTCAAATAGAATCTTCCATAGATTTGCACTATTTAATGTGAATGCAAGAGGTATCTATGTGGTAGCGTTACATTGCTGTCACTCAGGGAAGGGTTTAGCGACTTTTTGGTTGAGTCTCCCCAGGAGCAGCCCCCACCGCCCCCTCCCCCCCCACCCTCCATCTTCCTACTCCACAAGGAAGCCACTAACTTATGATATAAAGGGTAACCTACAGAGAGGGTCATGCTACAGAGAAGACCAAGGGACACATAGAACAGAATTTTGAGAACAACTCCTATGAGCAGTGGGGAGGATTGAGGTTTTGGTGTAGGAAAGTGATAGTGTCATGTGTGCATGTGTGGGGCGTGTGTGTGTGTGTGATGATTGGCATTAGCATGGGAATGGCTGTTTGAGAGTGAGATGAGTTAGGAGACTCTTGTGAGAGTCCAGACAAGGCTCACGGGGGCCTTGGCAGAGGACGTCACAGAGTCTTCATTCAGAATCCCATCTCGCTCCCCAGCTGAATCTAGAAGCCCCTTCACAACCTCCCCTCTATGCGACTGCCCAGACCTACTTGAAGACTGCCAGGGACAAGGGACTCAGTACCTCCTGTCGGCTTGCTCTACCTTTAGATTTCACTTCCTTCTGCTAAGATAATTATGGCTTGGGGCAGCTTCCATCTGTTGTTTTTCTCACTGCTTGGGTTGGGGTACAATCGTAAACCCTCTTTCAGTGGCAGCCTTTGCATGTTTCCCTGTCTGATTGCCTCAACATTTGTGAGGTTCTCAGCATATGTCAGGCTTTGGGCTACGCAGAAGGGATACAAAATAAGCCCTTACCCTCAAAGAAAGCAGTGCCTCTGGAGGGTGTGAGGGGTCAGGCTCACAACAACAGCATTGCTGTACAGTGATGGGACACCAAATAAGGAGTAATAAATTCAGTCTGATTGGTGGCTATTGGAAGGTAGGAGAAGCTAAAGGGAGATTACATTTATGTGTTACTATATAAACTAGTTGAATTTAGTTTTGTGAAGAGAAGGGGGAGAATGGGAAGATGACAGAGGAGGGAGGGCATCGTAGGCAGAGGTGACAGTGTGAGCACACAGAGAGGTATGAATGCCCAGCTGCAGGCTCCATCTCCACTTATTTCAGCCACTCAGTCTGTGACATGACTATCGTGTAGCTGTTAGGGACGTGTTCTCGGGAGTCCAGTTGCTTGGGTTCATAACCCAACTATTCCTTGTATTAAGCTATTCAATTTTGGAAAGGTTACTTAACCTTTTTCTGACTTAGGTTCCTGGTTTGTAAAATGAGGATAGTGATATCACCTACTTTACAGGGTTGTTGTGAAAACTAAACAAGTCAATCCACGTAGAGCAATTAGAACAGTGCCTGTCACATGGAGAGTGCTCCATCAACGTTATCCTGGAGTCTTTGTGGCATGCTTTGAACATCGTGAATGTCAGGTTATAAATTCTATAGGAATTTCAGAAACAGGTTCATCTGGTTGTGGGGCTGGCTGGATGCAGAAGGTGAGAGAGGAAGAACTGAAATTCACCCTGGTGACCGTGCCCATCCCAGAAAGGCTGTGACTTTGGTGAAATCTGGTGTCCATTTGGGGGTGACCTGAGGGGTCAGCTCAGCATAGATGACCTGTCTAGTCACTCCTGGTTTCCCAAGGATCTCTTCCAAGAGTGCATTAGAAGGGACTCAGGAGCAAGTTGTTCCTCAGCTGGCAGTTGGAGCTGCTGGCATGAGGAGTGTGGAATCCAGAAGAAGCCGCAGGGAGCTGGAGCCTCTAGGGGTTGGCAT
Source organism: Indri indri (assembly GCA_004363605.1). Classification (NCBI taxonomy): domain Eukaryota; kingdom Metazoa; phylum Chordata; class Mammalia; order Primates; family Indriidae; genus Indri; species Indri indri. The sequence continues at coordinate 36,400 of RJWJ010010623.1, read as the reverse complement.
GTCTTTGAAGTTAAAGCCTCTTGGCATCTATGTGCTTAGGCAGAGGCCAGAGGCCACTGGGCTGAGCGAGATCACTGCTATCCCAAGCATGGGACAGCATGCCCTTCCAGCCCAGGGGCCAGCCTGCTCCCCTGGCTTGGATCATTTAGGCATGGACCTCAGAAATCAAGCAGAGCCTAAGTGATTTTCACTGTGATATGGTCGAGTGAACACAGAAATTAGAGCCAGAAGACCCTGGCAAGTGTGATCTGAACTGGTTATTTAAACTTTCTGAGTCTGGGTCTTCTTTTCCTCACTTGTAAAGTAGACATAACAATTAACTCAGCCCTCCCCACAAAACACTGTACCTCAGAGAGTGACTATGAGGATCAAATGAGCTCATGGGAATGAAAGTCCTTTTGAAAATGGGAAACCAGGCAGTTCCTGCATGTGTTGTGTTCTTGACTTCCCACCTTTACCTGCAATACCTGCAATACTCTGCTACCATGTTACCACCTATTGACCTCTATACACTTTTCCTTCCTTCTTTCCTTCCTTCCTGCCTGCTGCCTTCTGTCTTTTGAGTCTCAGATTAGTTATCACTTCCTCAGAGAAGATTTCCCTGTCCTTAAAATTGAGTTGGATGCCTTCCCTGTGCTTTCATTATCACAACACTTTTTATACTCTATTGGATTTGCTTTTAAACTCATTGTCTCGATGACAAGATATAACAAGCTCTTCAAGGGTGGGGTTGTGTCATAATCCCCTGTAGTGCTAGAACAGTCTGGGTATGCATATTTGAATAAATGAATGAATGAATGAATTGCTATGCAGATGTAAGTGGTCATCATAATATTGTTCAACCAATGTTTAGAGTGTGACTCCCTTGTTCTGAGTTCTGTATGAGGGGCTGGGAATACAAAGATGGGCAAGAACCTTCTTTCCCCTCCCACCCACAGGGGAAAGACTGGTATGTGAGTGCGTAATTGCCACGGTGCTTCTCAGCGCACTTGTAAGAGAGGTACAGAGGTGAACCTTCCGAATGTATTGCGAGACACATCTGATGTGAGGCCATGGTTCGTTTTCTCTGCCTTAGGGCACGTGATACCAAAAGGAGCGTTGTTTCCTTTTGTTGGCTGGCAGGGTCGGGTTCTGCTTGTGGGAATGAGCCAGGGTTGTGAACCATCTGTGGTGGGCAGGTGAGATAAGGGCTGACATTTCAAGAATATTCCTACTGAAACCAAACCACCTATAACTTGGGTAAAATAACTGTATGAAATAATTTCAAGCAGCTGAGCCCGTGTTAGATGTGTCAGGATGAATACCCGTCTTGTCCAATCTTCCCTATCCCCCTCCCCCAATAAAAAATTTTTACTTTCCTGCCTCTCCTCCTAAAACAGGCTCCAGGAAAAATGATGGCATTGAGTTATTATAGAAAGAATGACAAGTTTCCATTACCCTCCCATAGACTTATTTTTAATTATGAAAATCTTCTAGATCAATCTTGCTTTCCCTGTGACTTTAGTGAGTTGTTCACCCAGTGTTTCTGTGGAGGTGAAATGAGCAGGCTCTCTACTGGGAGCCAGGGGACCTTTTCTCTAAGCCCAACTATAATTAGCTCTGTGACCTTCGACAAGTCACTTAATCTCCCAAGTAGGTTCTTTATTTTCAAGTGAGGCCTTTGATTCTAGGTCTGGTGTAATCAGACCCAAATGTGAGGCCCGGGGTCATCTTTGATGTTTCCTTACCTTATCATCACCCTTCCCCCCAACAGCCCATACAAATTTTGTTAATTTTTTATTCATAGTATCTTCTGTAGGCATCATTTTTTTATCTATCCCTAATTTTAGTTTAAGATCTTAGCAAGTATCAAATCATGATTTTGAGGGTCCTATCAGCAGTAGGTCCTTGGTTAAGGGAGAGAAATGAAGAGACAGAGCCCAAAGTAACATGCTAAGGGATGGTCCTTGGAGAAGTGTAGGTGTATAGGATTGACTTGAGAGCATGGAGTATCTGAATCTCAGGAGAGCCCAAATTAAGCCCAAAGTCTTAGTCCAACCCTGGCTCTCAGGTCTAGTGGGGTAATTTATTGACAGAAAGGAAAGGAAATAGAGACAGAAGAGAGTAGGAAAGACCAAAGCAGAGAAAGAAACTAACACATATTTCTGGGTTAGCACTTCATACTCCTTGATCTGAGAAGGCTTTGCTGCTCCCTAGGAGGTGTGGATTATTGTCTTCTTGATGCACTTGGCCCACAGCCACAGAGCTCTTTGGTGACAGACAGAATTTGAACTCAAGTCCTTAAGCTCAGGGTTCTTTCTGACCAGTAGTAGAACCCATGTGTTAAGCACTAGAAACTGTTCCCAGCGTTCTGGAATCCTGGGATTTTTTTTCCCCCAATCTTTTTTCAGGATAGTGTCAAACCTTTGTTGGCCCAAATGGACATAGTTCTATCTTTCTTCTTTTTCCTTTCTAAAAAGATAGGTCTGTGATCCTGGCATGGATAGAAAGGTTACATATTTCCAAGTCAATCGGGTAGTTCATCCTACTTGCTTTTGTTTTTTTTTTTTTTTTTAATCAGATCTCCCACTTTTGATATGTCAGATTTAGCCTTATACTAATTTGTGCTTAACTCTCTTAGGCCAGACAGGTACATCTGATGAACTCTACCTCCATTTTCAGATTGAAGCTAAATTAGGCATTAAAATATGGTCACATACGTGAGAGCACCTGCGTTTAGTCATCTTCCCGTTTTCAAATGCAAGCCTAAAGTCTTGGCTCTTATCTATATTTAAAACTGACATTGTTAAATGCATAAGCACATCTGAATTATTTATATTTAGGTTTATACAGTCTCCAGCTGCAACCGTATATTTCAATATCTTTAAATTCCACGTTGCCATCTGGACCAGATTGCTGCTAAATCAAATCAGATAAACGTTACCTTTCCACTACCTCTGATTTATATCAACCATTCATTTCCAAAAGCACAGCCCTGTTAAATCCAATCTACTTTGAAAAACCTTATGAAATTAGCTCAGTTTTGAGGATTTGATAGTCTTTCTCTGAAGCTCCAGCTTTGAAAATGGCATTTGGATAGATAGAAAAGCAGTCGGGAAACAGCAGAGGCAGGAGCACTGGATTCATTGATTATTAGGCAAATCTTCTGAGCCTGACTTCATTCAATTACTCAAGACTTTTCTCTAATCAAGTTATTGTAAGCCAGTTTATAGACCACAGAAATAGAATATGCAGGTTCTAAAGTGTTAGGATGTTCCCTATAATTTAATCTGGCACCTCCCTGAGCTGGAGGAGGGTTTTAGCCCAATATTCAAAAGGGGAATAGAGATATTGAACTTTTCGAATTGTATTTTTGTAGTCCACTTTACATGGATACATCTTTCCCTGGAGAATGTAGGTGGGGTTATATACCAAACAAATTAGAGTCAATCACTTTTCAGTGGGAAAGTTCAAGTCTGAGATCTTTATTTGTTGGTGAAAACAATAATGGCCTGTAATTTTGTCAATAAACAGAGTCAATGCCTCAAGTAAAACATCAGAGTGTTTTATACAGAAGGAAGGAAGGGAGGAAGGGAGCGAGAGAAAGAGAAGGAAGGAAAGAAAAAAGGGAGGTAGGAGGGAGGGAGGGAAAGAAGAATCCAAGCACAAAGGCTGCTAAAACATCAAGGTGATAGGAGCCTGAATGATATGCACACATTTCTTTTATTTATATACAGTCACCTGCAGATATTGCCATTCTCTTTCTCTACCCATACTGTCCCAAGTCTGAACTTACTTAGCAAGTGTAATGACTGGAACATGAAATATTTTCCAAATGGCTCCATTGAACGGATCTGCAGTCCATCATCGTACAGTTGGAATGATGTCATAAATGGTTACATTTTAATCCTTCCTGTATTTTCTAAATGGGAATAGGGAGGGGGGAAGCTGGGAGAAAGTGGTTTGCATATGATATTCTAAGCCTGAATAACTGAATAAAATCTTAAGTGTAGAAATGGAAAACCTGTTCTTTTTCAGTATGACTAATGCTAATTTTTCTTGCACACAAAAAAAGAAATACGTCTCTCTTTAATGGTAAATTACCATTTATTGTAAATGTGCCATGTGAAGGAAGCCATAAGTCATGATTATTGACCTATTATGATTCATTCTGCTTTACCCTGAATTAAATAAAAATGTGCACTTTAGGATAATACACTTTTAGTTCAAGTGTTCTTTTTTTTTTTTTTTTTTTTTTTTTTTTTTTTTTTTTTTTTTTTTTTTTTGAGACAGAGTCTCACTCTTTTGCCTGGGGCGAGTGCCGTGGCGTCAGCCTAGCTCACAGCAACCTCAAACTCCTGGGCTCAAGCAATCCTACTGTCTCAGCCTCCCGGGTAGCTGGGACTACAGGCATGCACCACCATGCCCGGCTAATTTTTTCTGTATATATTTTTAGCTGTCCAATTAATTTCTTTCTATTTTTGGTAGAGACGGGGTCTCGCTCTTGCTCAGGCTGGTTTCGAACTCGTGAGCTCAAACAATCCGCCCGCCTCGGCCTCCCAGAGTGCTAGGATTACAGGCGTGAGCCACCGCGCCCGGCCCTCAAGTGTTCTTTTACTGGACTCGAGCCTGCTAGATTTTCCAATCACACAGCTTGGAGGGCAAATACTTGACTTACAAAGCAGATACCTCATCATAATCACTGGTTGTCCTGCATTCCGTCCCAAGCACCGGAGATGGTTTCTAATCTCTGACTCAAAAACGTGTGGAATCAAAATTTTCATCTAAACTAGAGGGAAAGCAGCATCCCCAAGTATGTTAGTTTTGTGTGTAGTGCTGAATAGAGGAGAAAAAGCCAAGAGACAGAAAGGTAGATATATTCAGAGAACTTGAGGGAAAGTTATTCTGAGGAATAGAGAAATTAGAAATTAGACTTCTTAGCTGAAAGAAAAAGCAAAAACACACCATAAGTCCCTTAAAAAAATAATAAACCTTACTCTAGGAAAGAAAAATAAATGCAAATTGTGAACTGGAAATGGAGAGAGGGAGAAACCTTCTTGGTTAGTTAAAGCAAGTGTTATTAAAAACATTCAAAAATATATTTCACAGTAGCTATCTCTGGGCGGGGGTGATACAGATGGTTTTATTTTCTATCTGCATTTATAAGAATTGATATCTACAATTAATAAGTATTTCTCATTTAATAAAAGATACCTATTTTAAAGGTAGTTTTACTTTTCCTGAAAGGGCAAGTTCTGGTGACTCACATTTAACATGCCAATTTCCTAGGAATTTCAAATGATGTGGAAGTTACCAAGCAAGAGTCCAGTTTCTACTCATAGGAAGAAGTGATTGACAACATGAACTTTTAACTAACTCAGCATTTCTGAGATGTGCTCCAAACGTACAGGGAAATAGTGTCAATGCAGCTGCCTGTCCAAAGCCACAACTTCTTTGTTCCAAGGCCAGAACACAAAGGGCTAAATACTTGAATGGTAAATGAAAGAGCAGCAAGACCAAGTAGCAGCTCATAGAACTTGAGGTTCTGGTTACTGGACCTGTCATTGGTTTGATGATGGTATCTGTTGAGAGAGAGAGAAAGAGAAGGCAGGAGGCTGGGGCAACCATTCAAAAAGCACGAAGCATCCTTTGTAAATGTACAGTAAGACCTCAAGCCATGTTCAAGGAAAACTGACAGCTTATTGTCGCTCCCAGAAGAACTAATATCGAGTATTACCAAGGAGGATGAAATGTTTCTGGAAGAGAGAAACAGAGGGTAAATAAAGGGCAGACCAGAAAAATTATTATAAGTATAAAAGTGTGTGGGTGCCAATTAGTAATAAATATTGTAGGAATAAAAATAGCCCTCGGCACGAAGAAGGAAGGTTACTTGGTAATTAAGGAAATTGAGAGGCTTATTGGACATCTAAAATATCGGGAAGGAAGATAATGAAAGCATAATTGCAGATAAAAATTATAAGAGTGTCAAAAATGACTGAGGAGCGCTGAAGTCGCAAATGAAATGGAAATATCAAAGCCGTGCAGATAACATATTACTTCTGTCTTAATTGCTGTAGGTAAAAAGCAAAGGGAAGAAATGATGACAGCAGAAAGTGGAGCTCGTCGTACTCATCTTTGAGAGCCACTTGCAAGAGGGCAGATCTCACAGTGACAGTTCTGGACATGATGAAAAACAAATTATTCAAAGATATTCATTCTCAAGACAGTCAATTTTTTAAAACCTGGACAGTCTGAATATTCTATTTTTTGCCTCCCTGATGCTATTAGGCTACACCGTACAAAATTAATGATATTCGACAGTTATTGACTTGGCAATTTCATGTAGGTTGTTTAGTAGAATGCTCAGGGTAACCACTGCTTAACATTAAGATTAATCATTTGTGGAATATTTCTTGGATTTTTAATGTAAAACATAATTTTGGACTTAAAGAAAAGTAGTTTCTAGCCCAAAGCTAAATTTTTCTTTAGCACATACTAATTTCTCTAAACATGGACATATGTAGGCTGTGAACTCTTGAGGGGAAGCTTCCTGTCTTTTCTAATGTATATCCCAGGTACACAGACACAAAAACCATTTATCACCAAATGACTCTTATAAATAAGACCCCAAATAAAGTTTTGCTGAATTGTGAGGTGAACAATTTCTTCAAATGGAAAAAAGACAGTGGGTTTTGGAGTGGAATCTGCATCGTGTCCTAATACACATTCCTGGGTGGTAATGGTGTACAATGCTAACAGGCTTTCAGTAACATTCTCCCCATATTGGAAGTTCCTTAACAATAAATAAGATAAACCACCAATACTGAGTGTCATTAAATGAGTCTAATTCTGCTTGATGGATTTTAGCAAATATTTACATTAAGGGGAACATTTCAACATCCCTCAAAGGGTTATTCTAGAGGCTAACAAGACAAGACAGTTATTTTCAGCAACAGCCAAATAATTGGTATTTGATAGAGTTGTCTGATTCGCTGATAATTAAAATTATAAATGGGTCTTGTTTGGCCTGAGTGATTATGTTCATGCTCTGGTGACTCTGCCCTTTAAGTACTGGGGCATGTAATTAGACCCCTCTTTGACCTTTGAATATCATGGTGACCACATCTAGGCTGTGACATCCATGGCCTAGATAAATGCTTAGAACCAGATGGTGTTTTCAGACAGAATTAACACAGGCTCCTATTACCATTCCTTGGCTTGCCATTGAAGACAGAGAAAATGACTTGGGAATGTCATATCTTGGACATGTTATGCTACTGTACTTTTATTCTCTGAAAAAGTTATTGATACACAGATAACTGAAAATAAATTTTCTATAATATCCCTTTCTCTCTTCCTTGAATTTTCTACTGTATCCTATATAATCAACTTTTATATTAGGGTTCTGTAATGTAGACGTGTGTGTTTAATATGTGACTTTCTGGATTCCTCTAGGTATTGTTAGGTTGAGCCACATGAAACTACCAATATTCAAGTGGCATTTATACCCCCATCTATCCAAGTTAGATTCCCTGTTTGCACCTAAATTTAGAATCACGGCATTGAAAAACTTAATTCCTGGTAACAAGACTGTGTATAGCTACTCCAATCCTTCGCTTTACAGATGAAGAAGTCAAAGTAGACAGAGGCTAGAGGTTAAATAACAGGCCAGAGAACACCCAGCTGATGGCGGTCACAGGGAGGGGGCAGAGAGGGGTCACGTCTAGAACTCAAATCTCTTGGCTCCAAATTTCTAGTTTCTTTTTTCTAAAGATGACCTCTAACTGGTGAGAGAGTGTTCTTTATTAAAATAACATAAATTGAATAATTCCTTCTACTCTAAGTACCCCCAATATTATTTCAATACAATATTTTCAAGCCATATTCTGTGTAGTCCTAGGTTGCACTTTTTTTTTCTCAGAGATGTCACCCATGATTATCTAGTGGTAGGACTCAGAATCACCTTAAGCCTCACGAATTTATGAGACAGACTGAGGGCATTAAGTAATTTGGTTGGAAAGTGGTGGTTGGATGGCGGGGAAGGAAGGGGCCCCATTTTGCTTCCAACCAGAACGGTTCCACTTGTATCTCCTTTAAATATATGTTGGTGTTCCTCACAATATTACATTTGAAAAAATAGTTTGGAAATCTCAAAATCCCATCAAACAATATAAGCGTCTAGGACATCTTATGTGAAAAGGTTTACCTAACTCCAAAGTCTAATTAGAATTATTGCCTCAAACTCTAGGCAATAAATATTCTCCAGGCCTGAAACAAGCAGATGGAATCGTCATTGCCCATCAGCTTTTCCCCCAGTTTTTACTAACTATAATTGTATTCTGATTTGCAGCCACTGCTTAAGGGAGACATCGCATCTTGCCACATTTCATTTGTAGAATTTCTTTAACCAACAATGTCTGACATTTATTTTAAACAAATAAAAACTGTTTCTGTATCACATAGAATTTGAAACTTAGGCAACTTTCTTAACTGCTAGATATGTTACTACCATCCATTCTCCTGGGAAAGCATCCCTGGGTAGATTTTTTTACATAATCGGACTATACGTGAACTCAGCTGATCCCAAGCCAGCAATGATCAGCATGGGCCACAGGCAGAGACTCTGATTTTCACCAGGTATCCAAATGCAGGAAGCAAACTGGTGTATGCATTGATGTGGCACTTTAAGAGCAATACATGCCGGCTGCGAGAGTGAGTTACTTGGGGTTTGTAACTAGAAATCCTAAGGTTTGTACCCGTTGCAAAAGTCACTGGAGGGAAGAAAAAGACAAAGGAAGCAGATCTGAATTAGATGATATAAAACGACTTAAGTAGGCAGTTCTGAAAGAAAAGGATGCACTATGATACTTCCCATATGGCATTTGCCAATGGCCTCGCTAGCTCCAGTGCTGTTCTGTGTGAGTGACTAACCATCACCAATTAATGCAATTTGCTTTCTTGACATTATAATGACTAAATTATGATACTGATGAAATTACAGTAGATCAGTCTTTGAGGCATTAATTAAAATCTTGATGAGGGCAGGTTTTCTGTCACAGAAACAGTCCAAAAGGAAAATCAAATTCTAAATGCTATGATCATGGAGTTACCAAGACCAAATCTCAAATAATGATTGGGATTATTTCAAGATAATTTAATCTGAGTGGCAAAAATTAAGTTATTTGGGTGGGCATTATATTTCCTATGTTTTCAGGTTGAGTAATACTACAGATAGTAACTGATAGAAAAAAAAAACTGGACAGAAAGAAGATGACTGAAATAACAGCAACCATTTATAAAATAGTTAATTATATCCAGGCACTGTGCTAGGCTCTTTACATGCATTAACTCACTTACTTCTAACAAAACTCTATAGCAGGTACTTTTATCATTATCTTATGTTACAGGCAAGGAAACAGAGACAAAAAACATAGAGCAACTTGCCCAGGGCTGTACAAACAAGTGGCAGAAATGGGATTTGAATCCCAGCTCACTACACTCCAGACCAACACTGCCCAATAGAACTGTCCACGATGATGAACATTCTCTCATCTATGTTTTCTAATACGGTAGCCACTGGCCACATGTGGCTATGGAACACTTGAAATGTGGCAAGTGCCACGTTTATTATAATTTAATTTACATTTAAATCTCAGCTTACTGATAGTGGTGACTGCATTGGATAGCGCAGTTCTAGGGACTGTATGCTTGACATTTGTGCTTTGTTGCAAAGCTTCAGCTGCTCTTGTACGGCATTTTACCTTTCCAGGAAGAGAAGGGTCAGCCCTCAGTCACATAGTGGTCTCTCTAGAACAATGTTCCTTAACCTTTTTTCATTACCACTCCCTCCTACCCACTAAGGAGCCTTTTAAACATTTTTTCCACAATCACTGTGTGATGGTTAATGTTATATATCAACTTGACTAGGCCACAAAGTGCCTAGATATTTGGTCAAACATAATTCTGGGTGTATTCAGATGAGATTAGCATTTAAATCGGCAGACTAAGTAAAGCAGATCTCGTCCCTAATGTGGGCGAGCCTCATCCTACCAGGTAAGGCCTGAATAGAACAAAAGGGCTCACCCTACCCCAAGCAGGAAAGAATTCTCCTTCCTGAAGGCCTTCAGACTGGGACTTTGGCCCTTCCTGGTTCTACTGTAGCCTGCTGGCCTTCCAGCTTGAACTGGTACATCAGCTCTGCAGATTTTGGACTTGCCAGCCTCCATAATGAGCCAATTCCTTATACTAAACCTCTCTCTCACACATTCTCTCTCTGTTTCTATATATGTGTGTGTGTCTATATATATATATGTGTGACATATTTTGCATTCATGCTAAGTCTTCAAAATCCAGTTTGTATTTTACATTTGTATAATATTTAAGCTCAAACTAGTCACGTTTCAAGTACTCCATAGCTACGTGTGGCTACTGGCTCTCATATTGGACAGCACAGTTCTAAAGCATTCATTCTCATTGGGGGCAATGTCATACACAGGGCTTAAAATTAAAATTGATTTCAGAGGGTGGAAATCTTACTCTTTTTATGTATAAAGCACAGATATATATATAGAGAGAGAGTGCACAAAAAATATACAGTTTATCTGTGGTATTAAAATTTCATATATACATATATTTTTATATATATATGTGTATGTGTGTATATATATGTAGAGAGAGAGAGAGAGATTTTCAAAGCCAAGAAATAAATTCTGTATATATACATAGAGACATATACACACACATATAGATGTATGTATGTGTCTGTCCTTTGGTTCTGTTTCTCTAGGGAACTCTTGACTAATACACACACTCACCATGAAATTTTAATACCACAGATAAACTGTGTATCTTTTTGTGTGCTGTTTGTATATCTTTGCTTCATACATAGAATGAGTAAGATTCCCACCCTCCAGAACCAATTTCAGCTTTTGCCTTGGTGTGTGTGACATCACCCTGAATGAGAACCAATGCTTTAGAGCTGTGCTGTCAATACCATGAGAGTCAATAACCCCATGCAGGTATGGAGTGCTTAAAATGCCACTAGTTTGAACTGAAATACTATATAAATACAAAATACACACTAGATTTTGAAGACTTAGTATAAAAAATGCAAAGTATCTCATTAACATTTTTATATTAATTACATGTTGAAATGATAGTATTTGGGATACATTGGTTTAATTAAATATAGTATTAAAATTAATCTATTTCTTTTTGCTTTTTTAAATGTGGCTACTAGAAAATTTATAATTACACATGTATCTTGCATTACATTTCTACTGGCAATGCTGTTCTGGAGCGGGCTCCTCTCACTTGGCCTGAGATACATAATCCTTATACTCATAGTTGGTAATAATTGGTTAATACTTGGCAATAATTTCTAATGGCTCTAGTATGGATATGAACTACTTTACCCCACGGAATTTACTTCTTGGCTTTCAAAATCTCTACAGTACCATAATTTAATAAAATAATCAGATTATGATGTCCCTCTCAATGGAATCTATAATTTTTATTTACATAGTTGGCTCTTAACTCATTGCATATAAACTTCCTGATAGTTTTTCAAATCACACAAATAAAATACAGTTGAAAAGTGAACCAAGCCTAGATAATTATTTAACTTAAGTGTATATTCCATTATCCATTCTTCTACAAAAAAATGAATTTTAAGAAATCCATTTTAGTGGTTGGCAAATTTCATTTCAGATTGACCTCATTTTGAATTTTTTAATTGTTACCATCTCTTTTGTATTAATATATTCCTCTCAGTTTTCCAGTGTCTGATGTTTAGCAAAAGACCTGACAACATGAAACAGAAAGAGGAGAACAGTGAACTCTGAGCACCATCTATAACTTCCCACCAGGCAAACATGCTTAGGATCAGACAGACGTAGGTTTTGGTTCTGCAAAGTAGTCGGAAAAACAAACCAACTAAGCAACAGTTTTCTTCTGCTATATTCTCAACACAACATAGAACACTTCTGACACCAGATGTGTGGGGTGTTTTTTCCCACGCACCAAGCAATTTTCCAGTGGATATCAACTGACTGTCCTACAATTGAACTCAAATCTGACAATATCACCCTAGAGTGAGAGTCAGATCTCATAGGTTAAGGGCTCAGCACCCCAAGATGCCCCCTACTTCAGATGCCAATCACAAGTCTGGGCCTCTGGAACTTTTTACAGATGGGTTATAAAGTGGGGGTTCCCACAGTCCCCTCCTCAGGTTTGATTAATTAGCTAGAGCAGCTCACAGGACTCAGGGAAATACTTTGCTTATGTTTACCAGTTTACTGTAAAAGATATTACAAAGGATATAGACAAACAGCCAGGTGGATGGCATGCACAGGGCGAGGGAGGGGGAAGGGGCACTAAGCTTCCATGCCCTCTCCAGGGCACCGCCCTCCTGGCATTCCCACATGTTCGGCAACCTGGCAGCTCTCCGAACCCCACAGTGCAGAGATTTTTATGGAGGCTTCATCACGTAGGCATGTTCAATCATAAACTCAATCTCCAGCCCCTCTCTCCTGCCTGGAGGATGAGGGGTGAAGCTGATAGTTCCAAGCTTCTAATCATGGCTTGGTCTCTCTGGTGACCAGCTCCCATCCTGGATCCCATCAAGAGTTGCCTCATTAGAACAAAAGATGCTCCTATCACCTACAAAATTCCAAGGAATTAGGAGTACCATGTTAGGCGCTAGCATAAAGACCAAAATTAGAGCAAAAGATAAACCAAGCATCTCTATTGCTCAGGAAAACTACAAGGGTTTTAGGAGCTTGGTGCCAGGAACCAGGGGCAGAGACAAAATATGTATTTCTAATTACATCACAATATAGCAGGTTTATATATAAAAATTTATAAGTTTCTGCAATTCTCTAATTCCTCAGACACAAAATGCAAATAATAATAATCTCTGTCTTAACATGATCATTGTACAAATTATATGAGTAAATGCAGGTAGTATTTAGTATAATGCTAACATCATGATAAATATTCTCTGAATGTTATCTATTATTATTATTCTGAACAGTATTTCTGCTTTAACTTATTATTGGACCTCTGTAAAGGACAAAAAAATCATCAACACCCTGTAGAATGTTCTGGAATGAATTACGCATTTGGGAAATGACTTGGGAGTGAGGGTAAGATAAAAGTTTTCCGTTTCCGTAGAGCTCAAACCTCCTTCACTCACAATGAGTGTTCTATACCAAGTATATTAGTTTTCTATTGCTGAGTAACATATTACCACAAACTTACGAGCTTGAAACAACATGCATTTCTCCTGGAGGTCAGAAGACCAGCAGGGTGTGGCTGGGTCATCTGCTTAATCTCGTGAGGCTGAAATCAATATGTAGGCCAGCATGGTCTCTTATTTGGAGGCTCTGAGGAAAAATCCATTTTTAAACTCATTCAGGTCGTTGGCGGAATTCTGTTCCTTGAGGTTGTAGGGTTGAGGTTCCTCTTTCCTTACTGCTGTCCGCTGAGGTCCACCTTCAGCTCTTACAGCTGCCTGTATTCCGTGCCTCGTGGCCTTGTCCACCTCCAAGTCAGCAAGGTGCATTAAATCTTTCTTGCACTTCGAATCTCTCTGGCTTCCCTGACTCTGACCTCTAGACCCAGATTTAAAGGGCTCATGTAATTAGGTCAGGTCACCTGGAAAATTTTCCTATCTTAATGTGAACTGGAAAATTTTCCTATTTTAATAATAACATCTGCAAATTCCTTTCACAGCAACACTTAGCGTTTGATTGAGCACTGAGAGAAGCTGTGTACGCATGTACCGGGGCCAAGAATTTTCAGGGCCGTCTTAGAATTCTGGCTACCATGCTCAACATGTTCCTTCATTTAGTGATGTTAGCATGACTCAGATATGAAGAGAACTGTGGACTGTTAACCACCATTTTCTCTTGGGACCAGGGATACTTCTAAAATAGCACCTGCTTCTCTTGGGGATATTCAGAGGTATCTGCCCAGTTCAGACACAGTGCTTTAAAAGAGGTTGGATGATTCTACTTATGCGAACTGATCCTTAGCCTGAAGCCACAGTCATCAAGAAATAGAAATTATTGATATGAATTTGTTTTTCTTTCAGAGGACTAGAGCTCTTCTTTTGAAAACAAAGTTTTAAAAAATAAAGTGTATCAGGATGTTTTGCTTACACATAAAGCATGCCTGAAAAATTCGGATGGGCCAATAGAAGAAAGAAAAATAATCTATAGTCCCACCACATAAATCCAATCTTTTTCCCATGTATTAAAACTTTTTTTTTATAGTCACTCTGATGCCAGATATCTCCTATATGAGTGTAACTGCAAATTACACACCATTTTACCTGTTATAGATGCTTAGGTTTTTCCTAATTCCCATCACCTGAAGTACTGTTTCAAAAAACAGCTTTTTGCATAAAGCTTCTTTTCTATTTACTATTATTTTCCTAAGAATGATTTATAGAAATGGAATTTCTTAACAAAAGATACAAGATTTCATTTTAATCCTAACTTTATATATTTTCTGGGATGTTCTTAACAGAATTTCTCTTAGGTCTTCTTTTAAAAGTCACTTCATTTTCCATTGTTGAAATCGAATTGGGGATGACATATTGATTAGTTGCAACCATTGACTCTCTTCGCACCCCACAAAGTAAGGTTTAGAATTCTCTTGGGAGTTGTGAAGGAACAAGGGATGGGGCAAAGACTCCATCATCAACGTTTGGAAAGATATTTTAAGGACAGTGAAAGCAGCAAATCCTACGATTGTCAGCCACAATAAAAACAAGCTAGCTTTTAAATACGAATGCCTCACATATTTGACACCACAGTCTCTTTCTTGTGACATTATCATTCACATGCTTTGGTACCTAGAGAGTTATGTGGTCCATGAAATAGGATAGCTCAATATCACTTTTGTGTAACTGCAGCTTAAAAATATTTCTATGTCATAAGCTGACCACGAAGAGATCATTTCAGCTCACCTACATCAAAGAGATCTCCCTTTTGTTTTGGCTGTGCCTTGGCAGACAAAGGCCATGAACTTTGGCCATGTTTGTTTTTGTTTGTTTTGTTTTTTAATTTTGGCCCTACATAGTACCGTCAAGATAAAAGATATGCTGCAGCTGTTCTTTAGAGAGATTTATACTCCCGTTGTCTCTCCCCCTCCACCAACCTCGCAGATAGGAAACAAGCCCGAGTGGTAGATGTTAACCAGCAAGGTATGGCAGAATAGCATGACCTAGAGAAACAGCCAGACAGAGTTTCAAATTCCTGTTCTTCCACATACTGCCTGTGGGACCAGGGGCAAGTAATTTAATGTTTATGAGCCTTTCCTTTCTCATCTATAAAATGGAAATGGTGGTGCTTACCACAGAAGTTATAAGGTTATACTGAGATGATGTGTGTCACAAAACTGTTCAAGACTTTACCAGTCCAAAATCATGATGCTTCTTAGCTTCTACTTTAGGACTTGTGTCCCAGCACATTCAACCTCCACTCGCCACCCCCCAACCGACCACCTCCGAATTATTTCTGGAGGTCCCAGGTACATCTCCTGTCTACATTTTACTCATTTACCCCACAAATATCTATTGAGGTCTTAGCATATACCAGGCATTAGAGATCAACGAATGAGACAAATAAGGTCCCTGCTTTTGTGGAGCCGGCCTTCTAGCAAGAGGGAAGGTGAGAAAACAATTTAAGTATATTTATAGTATGCAGTGATGAGTACTCTCAAAGAATATAAAACCGGGTTGGGGTAGAAGATGGACAATGGGGAGTGGGCTGCCTAAGGCCCCTCTGGGGATGGACAGTTGAGAATATCCACAGGCCCCTTTACCCGGCTGCTTCATAACTGCTCCTGCTGATGCATTCTTGGGAGGGGGTGCCTATGGTCTGTGGCTGGAGGGCGTTGGCAGTGCAGCGGGATCACACTGGCTCCGGTTTTCCCCCTCTGACTCAGTTTAACTGTATCACCTGGTTCCCAAAGTGCAGAGTCTCCAGTGTGTCATGAACCCAGAACCCTCAGGCTCTGGCCCTGCCACTTCTGTTCCAAGATGTCAAAAGCACTCATTTGGACCCATCCCCTCTTCTACTCCTTTTCTCTCAGACTCCAGAGTTCCCTTTCACTCTTCAAAGACAACTATGTCCTCCTCAGGGCAAAACAAAAGCTTTCGTTCTTATCAATACATGCAGATGGATGCTTTGACACAGGAACCCTGTGTCCACCACTCGGGCGCCCACCAGAAGAGAGCATGGTAAGTCCTCGCTCAATGTCACCAACAGGTTCTTGAAAATTGCAGCTTGAAGCAAAATGACCTATAAAGAAACCAATTTTTCCCCCATCAATGTTATAACAAAATGATATTGAAGGAAAATGAGGTTATTTGAGGATCTGCTGTGCATTTGCTTTTGCTTTAAGTCACAGTGTCCAAGAACCTATGGGACACGTTGAGTGAGGCCTTACTTACTGTACTGCTTTAGGGTAGGACCCCAAGGTAAGAGCAAGAGCACTTCGGTTTGAATCTGGTTTTGTCACTTGCTAGTTTTGTGACCCTGGGCAAACTGGTGTCCTTATCTGTGAAAGGGGAGAGAATAAAACTTTACCTCTTGGGCTCCTTGTGAGGCTGAAACAACATAATGAAGATAAAGTGCTTGGAACAGTGCCTGCCAAATAGTGAATGCCAGCGAGTTTTATCAGTACATGAAAGTAAAATGCCTCAGACAGTGACTCCATCACAAGGACTCAACATGGATCCTAAATGACTGAAAAATAACTATAATAAAAAACTATAAGAATCGGAGTTTGGTGGTAGAAGTCTGGAAGGGAGGTCCTATGTGATGCAAATTGCTGTCATGACCAGGTCTTGTCAGGATTAAAGAATGTCTCAAGTCTTAACAACTTACAAAGGCAAGGAAAATAGTCAAAGAAAGTCCAGTTGAAAATAAGAAAGCCTGCCTCAGGGAAAATTGTAAAAATATTTTTGGTTGGGGGACGATTGGAAGATTTTCCCTTGATTTACTCCCAGTTCAAAACCACTTGGAAAAAGAAAAAAAGAAAAAAAAGGCCTGGGGACCTTTTGGGGCAGTCAGCTATAGGTAGTAAGTCAGTGACCAAATCCTTATCTTTAATGAAATTCATTTACTCATGTCCCAGGGAAGCTAGCAGCCTTTTGCTTAGTAATTTAATTGCTGGCTTTCTTCACTGTCTAAAGCCAGCTCTACAGGTGTAGACATAGGATTTATACCTGCCTCAAATGATGTTCAAGCGAGAGGTAATGCCACATCTGAATGGACTGGGCACTAACCCCTGTGGGGTCATCCCCTGGGCTTCCCGCATGTAGAAACCAACCTGCTGGAGACTGCTCCAACTGGGTTCCCTCAGTAACCAGACTGCCTGAAGCTGTTTTCAAACTGTAAAACCCATAAAGTGAAATTTATTGCACTTTGCTGTATTTTACTAGAGTTAGAGGGTTCAGATAAAATTTACTGGGTAGATGTAAAACTCCGTCGATAGGAAAATGAACTGTTTTCTCAGGCACTCATATCGGGCCATTTTGATCACTATCTTGCATCCAGACCTTGCTAGAAGGCTTTCCCCCTGTTTCACTATAATTGAGGACAGGTAAATATAATAACTCCTGCTTTCCAGCCATGTTGCTGAGGCCGACAGGGCTAATCTGACCTGCCATGGGAAGGCCTCAACCAATTCTGCTGCTGCTAACATTCACTGTCCGAGACCGAACAGTCTGCCATTCTCTCTGTTCTGAAGAGGAGAGTTGCAAATGGTGATAAGAAGCCCTACAGGCCAAGCAGGGTCTTCCTCAGAAAATGAAGATGGGAAGGGGGTGGGTAGGAAGTGGGGTAATGGGGTCAAAGGCCATTTAATTGGACAGGACTTTTAAATTCTGCTGCACTGTTGCCCTTATGACTGGAATTCACCATGTCTTAAGAAAAGAACTGTGGGAAGCTAATAAAGACCAGTGTCTCCCAAGATCTTACCCTCCCTCATCCTCCTCAAAATCTAACAGAAAGAGGGGACAATGAAGAGATGGGGTGGGGTGGTGGCAACAGAGAGAGAGAAAGAGAGAGAGAGGAAGGAAGGAAAGAAGGAAGGAAGGAAGGAAGGAAGGAGGGAAGGAAGGAAGGAAGGGAAGAAAGATACTTTTCTAGTAAAAAGCCTGACTGAATTTCTTTTGTGTTCTGCATTTCCTCAACACATCTGCTGAACAATAAGCATTCTTCACTTGAAATGCGCATATAAGTGTGTTTCCAAAGCAGTAAGGCAGTGTTTCCCAAAGTGTAGAATGCTCGTGAGTGCTATGCAGAATATTTTAGCTGAGACGCATATGAATTTATTTTAGTGCTCATGATTTATTTTAACATAGATCAGAAAAATACTGGTTTTCTACTTATAGCTGTGACCAAAAAGCAACTATTTTAAAAAATAAACATATTTAGTAGAAGAAGAAGTTAATTTAAAGAAAAAATAATAATACATAACATCATAGCAATATGTATTAAGTGGCGCTAGAATGACTGAATTTCGGAAACCGGTACATCAAAGAAACTGTAGACATCTGGGAGAAATGAAATCGTATTATCTTTGTTTTGTCTTTCATTTTTTTTATCCCTCTCCCTCAGTCACCACACTTCGTGGGGCAGAGACAATGTTACGTGTTCTGTGTGCTGTTTTGTTTCTCTCTTGAGCACACGGTAAGATAACAAGTCCTTTCCCTCTCTCTCCACGGTGGTCCCGTGTGATGCATTCTGGTCACTGAAATGTAGGCAGAGGACAAGTTCGCCATTTTCAGGCCCTGCACCTAAAACATGATCTTCCACGTGTTCTCTTTCTCTCTGCTCATCTGATGGCTGATTGCAGAGGACCCAGTTGAACTCATTGCTTTCCAGGAGCTTACAGCCTCTTGGCTAAAATCAACACACCTAACGATACTGCAGGGCAGATTGGGATATATGCTGAAAGGAAATTATGCAGTGATGTCAAGGGATTATGCAGAAAAAATGAAAATGTAGTAAAAACAAAGACCACGGCAGCATTTATGGAGTGTGTGCTATGTGCCAGGCGTTGTGCTGAGCCCTTGACTCGCATTATCCCCTTTAATCCTCACTGCAACCCAACCAAGGAAGAAGGTAAAATTTAAGAGGTAGAATGACTGTCTGGGTCCCTTAGCTCTTGTCAGAGCCAGAATTTAGATACAGGGAACTTGAAATGGAGGTCAACTTGATGAGCACATGCAGTCTGATTCGATTCAGAGACGAGAAATCAGAGACAGAAAAAGTGGGCGGGGTACAGAGAAGTCAAAGATGACAGCTCAGTTTCTAGCCAACATGCTGGGGGAAAAAAGGGACATTAATATCAACCATGATACAGAACACCTATTTCTTGGTGAAAACAAATATTTCCATTGATATCATGTTGAGTTTAGGATACTGATGGGTCTCTGGTTGAAAATGGTGCTTTATAAATTCCATTCTGTATGTCAGAAAGGAGGTTAAGCCCCAAAATAAGCCCGAGGTATGGGCACTCAGGAGGTAAATGTAACCAAAAAACAGGTCAAAATCATTCAGGGACAAGGTAGACTAAGATGACAAGAACATGATGACAATGCTTGAGGCTAATTTTTCTTTAAAGAGGTAGAAGAACAAAGAGAAGCCATTGACAGAGATACAAAGAAACTATCAAAGAACTAGAAGGGTGACTACGTCCAATTTAATTCAATCCAATAGCTATTCTTTTAGTGCCTGTTAAGTCTAAGGCACTAAGTCAGGTTCAATGGATGATTCTATACATAAGATTCCTAAATACTTTCCCTCTATCCAGGAAGAACATCTTCCCTCCCGTAGGTAGGATAATAAGGGACTAGAAAGAGAAAACTAGGCACAGACAATTTCAAAGATGTTTCTACCTCTACTGCCCTTTGAGACTGGATATACACAGGAGACCACTTTGATCAAATGGATTCAATGAATTTAAACAAGGAACTAGGCAAATAAGTAAACAACTTTTCCCACTGAATTGCCTTAGTTATTTTTCTTTTCCTTTTTTTTTTTTTTCCTGGCAGGTCAATTGTTCTGGCAGAAATATCTTTAATCCTATCCTTTTCACCGTTCCCAATCCCAGGTTAGACTTGCTTTATCATATTGAAACTAAATAGAAGAGCAATTGTTTTTGTGACTCTGAAGGATCATAGAACTGTATTACAGTTAGAAGGGACCGTATTGGTCCTTATGTACAAGACTGCTTACTTTTACAGATGAGGAAAAGCTCCAGTGATTGGCTCAGATTGTCAGTGTCTGAGGCAGACCTGGAATACCAGGTCCCTGCTTTCAAATTCAACCCTTTCTCTACCACATCACATTTCCCTTCCAACAATTTGCCTACAGCTGCACAGCTAGTTGCCCAGTTTCCTGCAAGTAATATTTCTAAATATTTTCCTTCTGCAAATTCTGCTTATTAAAATATAGAATAGCTGGCCAATCTTTTGGTCAAGTTAGGTCCCTTAATTTAAACCCAAATCATGAAAAAAAAAAAATTGGACATGTGCCAACCCCCAGAGAAACCAGAATCATAGAAATGCCACAGGATCTTTCCTTTGAACATGAGAAAATCTTTCTGGATTCATAGATTGGAGATTTGTGAGTAGGAGGATGGATAGAAGAGAGAACATCATAGAAGATCAATACTGTGTTCTTTTCATAAGCCCTAAACCAGTGAAGTTGTATCTTTTTTTATATTTACCCTCAGTAATTACTTTAGCAATAGACACAATTTGTATTGATGCAGTAACAACTCATGAACATATATTATTAGAGGATGAAAGCTACATTCAATCAAGCACTGTTGAATTAAAAGGAAAATGGTTAAAGAAATTCACTCGTGGGCTAAGAGATTATATGTCAAGCTATAGCCTAAAGTGAATTTTTATAGCTGAGTTATAAACCCTTGGAAATACTGAGACACTTAACTGCGTTGGCATCTTTACGATTAGATCAAGGGAAGCACCACCTTTAGAAACTAGCAGATCTGCTCCAGTGACAGTTGCGGTTTGGGGCACATCCCAGGAAATGTGGAAGAAAAGCTGTGCTGGAAGAGAAACTGCATGCATTTTGGACTGTCCAACGAATAAAAGAGAAGAATGGGCTTAGGACTAGGACAAAGAAAAGAGGTGGGACTGGGAGGCTGGGGATAAGGAAACCAAGGGGAAGAGGAGAGCAGAAGGGAAAATGTGAAAAAGGAGAGAAATTGGGGCCATGTGAATATCAAAATAATAATTACAGATTAGAACCTATTAAATACTATTGAATAAAATAAGAATCCATGAATCGATACTGAAACAAATTAATTAATACATAAGCAGAGGGGAAGCGAATGCCGATAGAATGCCAACTAACCAACTTAGAATGAATGATGGAGTTGGAAAATCAGCACTTGGCAACCATGGTGGTAATAATCATTGATTCAGGTAAGAAGCAATGTACTGGCTAAAAATAGGGGGTAAAAGTTTGATGAGAAATAGGATACTTACATACCCTCAGAGTAGCTCCCTGTAAAGACACTTGTACGTTACAAAGGGAAAAATGGTAGCTTTACAGTGGAGAATCTGGTGGACACAACCTTGAGGAAGAGATCAAAGTTGACTTACCAGTAACAGGACAAATAGACATTATGTGACTTCTGCTATGATACACTGAAGATGCAAAATCACTCTGGAGTTATTCCTGCCCCAAATGCATTACTTGAATCTGATCATAAGGAAACATCGGACAAGCCCAAACTGAAAGGTAGTCTACACTACAATTGGCTGGTACTCTTCAAAAGTGTCAAGGTCATTAGAGACAAGGAAAAATGGAGGAAATAGTCCAGATGAAAGGAATCCACAGAGCGAGGACAACTAAATGCAATGTGTGTGTGACCCTGGATTAGATCCTGGATGAGAAGAATAAAATTTGCTACGTAATTGAACTTGGTAAATTTGAATGCGGTCTGTAGATTAGATAATAGTGTTATATCAATGCTCATTTCCTGATTATGGTAAGTTTACTGTGGTTATGAAAGAGCATATCCTTCTTTTTATGACAAAGTATTTCGAGGTTAAAGGGCATCATCTCTACAACTTATTTTCAAACAGCTCAGAAAATAAATTAATGTTCATGGAGAAAGAATTCGAGAGAGAGAAAGAGGGAGCACACACTTGGTAGAGAGAGAACAGCAAGTGTGATAAAGTCTCAGTGTAGCATTTGAGGGAGGTCAGTGAAGGGTATATGAGAATTGTCTGTACTAGTCTTTCGATTCTTCCATATATTTAAAGTTATTTTCAAAAAAAAGTTTTAAAGAAAAAGAAGAGAGAAAAAACCATAAATGATGATTATAGAGGGAGGAAAGTAGAGCCAAGCATTCAATTTAAATAAAGAGAAAGCAGAAAATACAAAAATGACAAAGGAAAGAATAAATGAGGAAAATAAATGTCAGCTCTAATAAAGAACTCTGGTTTTGTGTTCTCACAAAGCATATTTCAAGGCCCACAAATGCAGGGGCTCATAGATCCTGATGAGTTTAAGAACTCCCTGAGCTGTCCTGCAAATCACAACAGGCAGGCAGGTGAATTTTGTCTTGGGAGGTTTCATGACTTCCTTTAGACCTGAAAAGGTGGCTGACCCCTCATGCACCTACGCCACCCCTGCCACAGACATTAAGAAACACATGCCTAGTTAGATGATACCATATTTACTTGTTGCTGAATTTACCAGACTTCTTAGTAGCACCTTTCTTTTTTAAACTCTCCCAGGAAGAGGAGAAAGGCTCCGTCCTTTCTGTAACAGCTTTCCTCAAACTTTGTGGAGCCAACATGTCAAGAGACATTTGGAAGTGTCTGTACCTTTAGAATTTGTCAATTGGTCTGGCCCATGTCAAAGGCAGGAAAACCAGAAGTGATATCATGCTCAAAAGGAAAAACAACTTTCCTTTGGTTGGCAGGAAGTTATCCTTTTGAGGACGAGGCCATTGCATTGCCATAGGCCTGTTCCTGTGAACAAGGTGGCCCCAGAGAGGCTTTGGGGAAGAAGTGCCCAGGGAATGTGAGGTTCTCTATCTTTCAGCTGTTGCTGTGGCATTGTGGGCCACAGTACTATAGTAACTGCCAAGGTTAAAAAGAGAGTCATCCTTAAATAATGACCTGTGGCTCCCAGAAGTCACTGAGACCTGAAGAGAGGTGATACTTTCCCCAAAGCTGACCAGGGCACTGCCTCTGCCATGCTAAGAAGCAGGCAGCAAATGTGTCCTAAAACCTCAGGACAAGGCAGAGATTATCAATCTTCATTCAAATGCCTTCTTCCTCCCTACTCTTCTTCACTTTCTGCAAGATCCTTCTTAAGCAAACGTGAAATGTGTTGTCTCACGTAAGTAATATAGAAAATTCCATAAGTGGTCAGCCATCAGGCTTGGCTAGACGGAGTGAGATAGTTTGGATTATTTGTCCCCTTCAAATGCCATGTTGAAATTTGGTCCTCAGTGTTGGAGGTGGGGCCGAGTGGCAGGTGTTTGGGTCATTCCCTCATGAACGGCTCGATGATGTTCGCTCAGTAATGGCTGGGTCCTCTCTCTATTAGAGAACTGATTGTTATAATAAAAAGAGGCTGGCACCTCTCTCCCCTCTCTTGCTTTCTCTCTCACCCTCTGATGGCTGCTCCCCTTTGAGGTCCGCCATGATTGGAAGCTTCCTGAGGCCCTCGTCTGAAGCAGGTGCTGGTGCCATGCTCATATAACCTGCAGAACCAGGAGCCAGATGGCATCTTTTCTTTATCAATTGTCCAGCCTCTGGTATTCCTTTATAGCAACATAGACTAACACAGTCTCCAAACAAGTAATCGGCGCACTTTCTCTCGCTCTCTCCCATCGCTTTCCTTTCTCTTTCTGTCTTTCTCAGGCATGCAGTCTCTATATGGTGGTTCTGGACGGTTCTGGGTTTATATGGTTCTTAATTAAGGTGACCACATATCACAGTTTGTCCAGGACAGGCTCAGTTTATATCTGTCGAGCCAGCATGCTTATGAATAGTCTCCCTTTTCACTTTCAGAAGTGTCCTATTTTATAGGATAAAGCATTTGCTCACTCTATTCTTGATTCTCAGGATCTCAGAAGGAGAGATTAAGGTGAGCTCCATGTTAATGTGGCAAAAAGTCTCTGGCCCTGCTGGTGTCATGCAATCACCTCTGAACCAATTACTATCTCCCAGGGGATGCAGTTTTCTGATTGGTCAGCTGGGGTCATGGGTCATCTCCAGTGTTGACATGTCATGTCTGTGTAATTGACAGCTCCATCAGAAGCAGAGGACTTGTTCTGGAAGGGCCAAAATAAAATTAATATATGATCATTATGCAGCACATGCTTGAGATTCTACTCATATTTCATATAACTGGTTGGCTAACTTTTATTGCCTATAATTGTTGTTTTTCACTTGATCATAGCCAAAAAGGCCGAGAAGCAATCTGATTATTATTCTTTACCCCAACTGAGCTGCAAAGTCTCAGAGATCGAAGCTTAGATATGGATACAGATTTGTACACTACAGCTAGAGCTATAGATATATAGGTTGCCATCACATGTAGAAGACATTGATGCCCAGAAGAAATGCTCTCCAAATGTCTTTATAATGAATTAAACTTTAAAAATAAAAAATGAAACCAGTGTGCAGGTTGCAAAATTATTTTCATATATATTGTCTAGTTTATTTCTCAGTAATTTCATTAGACAAATATTCCTTTCATCCCTTTATTGTACTTGTAGAAACTGAAGCATAAGATCATACCTTTTTTACCAAAATATTGTAACTCAAATTTCCCTTTTATGATTTTAAATTCCATGGTTTTTCTCCTAAATCTAAGAAACTGAGTGCTGTTTTATTTTTCCCATTTATTTGCCTTTTGTCCCCTGTTATAATACATGATCATTGTAAAAAAATAAGGAGAGAGTGGAGAAAGAAGAGGACATAGGAAATCATAAAGAAAATTAAAAGATCCATATTCCTATTACTCAGAGATAATTAAGATTAAGACTGTATTGCATGTTATTCTAGCCTTTTCTTTATGGGTATGACACATGTTATAGACGGAATCGTGTCACCCCCAAATTCGTATGTTGAAGTCCCAAAATCCCAGTGTGACTGTACTTGGACATAGGGCTTAAGGAGGCAATTAAGACCAAAGGAGGTCATAATCCAATAGGACTGATGTCCTTATCCGAAGAGGAGGAGACGCTGGGAGGGTGTGATGTACACAGAGGACAGGCCACGTGAGGACACAGGGAGAAGGCAGCTATCTGCAAGCCAGGAAGAAAGGCCTCATCAAAAACCGGTGCTACTGGAACCTTGATCTTGGACTTGCAACCTCCAGAACTAGAAGAAAGTAAAGTTCCATTGTTTAAGCCACCAGTCTGTGACATTCTATTATGGCAGCCCAAGGGGACTAATACAGAGTATATATTTTAAGCAAAATTAAGATTATACTATATATAACATTTTGTGTCCTTCCTTTTTCACTCATTGAAATTTTTCCAGTAAGTTAAATATTTTTTGAAATTTGAGTTTTGAAATGGATGCATATTATTTCATCACATAGATATGCCCTTATGATATTATAAAATATATATTTGGTCTTCATTCCTGTTTCCTGACATTCAGCTCCTAAAACCCTTGAAATCTCCGGGAATGACAGGAGTGTCTTTTATATACCAGTAAATGACTGGTTGCTGGGGCCCCTAGGTAGATTCAGGATGGGGCTGGTTACTAGAAAGACCAAGACAGGATTAAAGGGTTGGGACTTTCAGCCTCATTCTTAACCTCCAACCTCTGAAAGAGGAAGAGGGCCTGAAGGTTAAGTTTATCACCAGAGGCCAATGGTGTAATCAGTCATGCCTAGTAACAAAGTCTCTGTAAAAACCCAAAAGGACTAGGAACAGGGAGCTGTCTGGAGGGTGGTGTCCTAGATTGGGCATGGAAGCTTCACACCCCTTCCCACATGCCTTGCACTAGGCATCTCTTCTGTCTGGCTGTTATATCCTTTATTACAAATGGTTAAACATATTGTATTTCCTTGAGTTCTGTGAGGCACTCTAGCAAATTAATCAGAGGGTTTCATGGGAACCCCCAATTTACAGCCAGTCAGTGAGAAGTATAGGTGACATGCAACTAGCACCTGAAGTAGGGGACAGCCTGGTGGGACCGAGCCCTCAACGTGCAGGATCTGATGCTAACTCCAGGTAGACAGTGTTGGAATTGAATTGGAGACACCCAGCTGGTATTTGCTGGAGAATTGGTTGGTATGTGGAGAAATCACACACATACTCACACACACACAGGCACACACACACACATCTGGCATCAGAATTGCTTGTTTGGTGTGAGAGTGGGTAGGACAAACACTTTGGTTTTTCCTAACCTGAAATAGCCCTGGATTATTTAACCAGTCCTCTATTGGACATTGGAGGATCATCCAACTTTCTATTATAAAAAATATTATAATAAATGTATAATAAAAATTATTATAAATTAATATTGGCCTATATTTCTAATATTTTATTTGTAGTGCATTTTTATAGGTAAGAAAAATTTAAAATTTTGATATAATATGCCAAATTTCTTTCCAAAATTATGGTACCAAATTTTACTTCCACATACATTATTTCAGTATCTCTGTTTCATTACATACTTTCCACTTTTAAATATCATTTAAAAAATATTTACCAGTTTGATAGGTGAAATTTTTGTCTTATTTATGTTTTAATGTGAATTTGTTTCTAGTAAAAGAACTTTTTATACATTTACTGAGCATTTGATTTCTTTTGTAAATCATCAATATCCTTTTAACATCTTTAGTTGGTTCATTTTTATTTTATTGATTTTTAAGCACTCTTTACATATTGTAGATAATAACTTAGTTTCTGCCACATTTCTTATAAAATTTTCCTTGTTTTAATGTTACTTTAATTTAATTTTGTAAATATTTAATTTTGCCTTTACCCAATTAAAACCATAAGTGTGTTCCCTAATAACCAAAAGGGGCTGTATTTCTCTCTGCTGCTTTGATCAGTTCCATGTACTGCAAAGGTCTTCCATGTACTGCAAAACCTTGTTATAACTTGTTTCATTATCACAAAGATTTTAAGTTAGAGTAGGTCAAATCATGTTCCCTGAGCCAAGCTTTGTTCAATGAAAGACTGATATTACACAGTTAACCTCTAACCTAGTCCTAATTCTGTTCTCCAACTACAACATAGTATAGAAATCCTGCAAGAGTTTGAAGTGTTGAGACAGATACGCCTAGAATTTCCAATTACTGAAAGAGGGACTCAGCCCAGCACTTTCAAAGCTTGACATGAAATAACCAGCTTATTTGAAAAGTACTGTTTTAATCTGTGTCATGGCAACATTCAGAGTCTTTGGCCAAGATAAATAATTAACTTTCTAGCTATTGAGGGGACTTCATCTTTTGTTTTACTAAAGAACTGTGAATTTGTGCCAAACATATTTTGTGTCTCTAAATCATTCAACTGTGATATGAGAAAAATATATTTTAACTTTATTGGATAAAATGGGGAAAACTATGCAAACTGGGTCAATCTTAAAGAGGCTTGTAGTAATTTTACATAATGATGTGCCAAGCTTTGTATCATGATCTGAAATCCTAAAGATGCCGCTTGTTTGCATGCTTTTCACATATTTAAAACATTACAGCTAGGCTTGTTTTCCTGCCCTGTTTATGATTGAACAGACACAATCACATTTGAAAAGAATGTTGTTTATGCAGACCACATCACTGAGAGGAGTTAAAAAAACTAAAGAGGGGTGCATGAGTTGGGTGTATTTTAAAGTACTTCAGTTTAGGAATTAGAAGATTTGTGTTCAAATTCAGCAGATGCCATGAGGCCTTGAGTGAGTTACTATAAATCTCTCTCCT
Organism: Indri indri; assembly: GCA_004363605.1. Taxonomy (NCBI): domain Eukaryota; kingdom Metazoa; phylum Chordata; class Mammalia; order Primates; family Indriidae; genus Indri; species Indri indri. The sequence goes on along the minus strand of RJWJ010010623.1, from coordinate 8,459 downwards.
TACCTTTTATTCGTGAAAATGGGAATAACAGCTGTTTTTCCCACCTTAGAAGTTCACTGAGTAATAACATTCATGTGAACACATCGATCACACTCACAAGCCACAGGATCTATGAGAGTAGAATTTGTCCTGTACATAAGTTTCATTTAGCCTGCAGAGTGCTTGAAAACAAACTGAGTCTGAGTACCCTTAGACAGGACACACACTCCCCAACTCACCATCCTCACCTCCTCTCGTTGTTTTCCTCCCTGCCTGCTTTAGCACGTGACCTCTTGGCCTCTGTAAACACTTGAGTGTGGGACCACATTATTGTTCAAAGTGCGGTGCACAGATCGACTGTATGTTGGTGCCTGTTTAAAACAGCAGCCTCCTGGGTCTTAACCCAGATCTATTGAATCAGAATCTCTGCAAGATGGGGCATAGGAATTGGTGCTTTTTAATAAGAATCACTGGACAAATGTGAGATACTGTTATTTTTCATCTTTAAAAGAGCAACCATGATACACACATAGAGTCTTCAGGGAAATTAAAAACACTCACTTTCACAGCCACAGGCAGAATAATCTAGAAGAAGGGTCTAGCTTGGACTCGTGTCTAATTGTATATTTTTCATGAATAACATTAAAAATGAATAGGAATAGGCTTGGGAAAGTTATTCAATCTTCCTCCGTTTTCTCCCCTGTAGCAGAGGGAGTTGTATCTTGAAGTTTTTCCTGCCCCAATGCCTATGGCCCAACGAGCAGTCTCCTTTTGGGATTGTAAGAGATCACGTACCCCAGCCCTGAGATCAATGCGTGATAAACTCTGTTAAAGTCTTTAGATGCATTGTTTAAAAAATATTGATTATTGTTCTCTGTAGTGGACATCTGTTATTAATATTTTTGGCTTCCTAGACTCTATTCTTCCTTCTTACGGTAATGAAAACCCAGTTGGACTTTGGGGAACCATCAATCAAGGTGAGACTGTTAATTAAGGTCCTGTGACCCGTGTTTGGGAGATCAGATGTTCTCTTCTTGGAATTGGAACCTTGGCTGATGTGACTCTAAGGCAGAAAGCAGGCAGAGCTTACCCACCCAGAAGGCAGCTCCATGAAGGGACGTTCCGCCGCTCCTGCTACGGAGGCCCAGATCTGCCGTGGTTCTGCCCTTCCCAAGGCCAGTTCTTCAGCCTTCCTTTCATTCTATTGGCCACCACAGATCTTTTCAGCTAACATTTTTTTTTTTTCCACTTGATTTAGCCAGTGACAGCTTCTGCCACTTGCAACTAAAGAAATTTAATTCATCGTCCTGCAAAAGTCTCAGCTTCCTCCCAGCATTTACACAGCAGCATCAGCGAAGGTTCTGGGAGAAGGAGCTAAAGAAAGCACACCTGCCAGAGAATTTCACCCTCGCAGCTGATGCCTTGATTTAGCCTGGCTTTCTAATTCTTGTTCAACTCCCCTGATGTGGTCTGACAGTTTGAGGAGTACTGTTTTTCCATGATAAGAAAGCATTTGCCTTAGGGAGGAGGGAGAAGATTGAATGGAAGTGTTTTATATTCACTTGAACCACAATTATTTTGCTGACACAGGGCAAGGTATTAACAGGGTTTTGCTGTTGGGGAATTAAAAGCCATTTGGCCTCTTCCTTCTTCAGATGTTTCTCATTTTTAATAGTGCGGTTTAAATGCAGGAACATGTGGTTAAGAAAAAAATGAAAATGTATGCCCTGACTTCTATGGAGATTCAAATCCCCAGGTGATTGTGATGTTTGGGGAATATCCCAATGCGAAAGGCCTCTGCCTTCAGGCTTCCAGCCCCCCTTTCCTGCTGAGTCTCCCTGGATCCTCTCAACCTGTCTTTCTCAGGGCATCTATTCTCATCACTAGCAGTGACTGTGACTCCAAGAGAGAGTTTGAAACACTTGAAGAGTTTGTTAAAATATTGATTCCTCACTGCCCCCACCCCCAGAGCTGCTGGTTTAATTGGTATCAAGATTTATGAAGTTCCCCGAGTGATTCTAATGTACAATCAAGTTTGAAAATTCATACTCTAGCAAAGGGGTTGGCAAATATGACCCATGGGCCAAATCCAGTCCCCTGCTGTTTTATAAATAAAGTTTCAGTGGAGTACAGCCAAGTTCATTCTTTACGATATTCCTATTGGTACTTTCTTGCTACAATGGCAGAGTTGTGAAGTTGTGAGAGAGACCTTATTGCCTGCAAAGCCTGCCTAAACTATTTAGCAACTGACCCTTTTCCAGAGACTTTTTCTTTCTTCTTTCCCTTTTTCGTATTTATTTATTTTTTTATTTTAAAAGATTGGGGGGGTACAAATGTTTTTGTTACACGGATACACTGTATGATGCTTAGTCAGGGCTTTTTCAGCTCTGCTGTGGAGCAGTGGTCCTCAAAGTTGCACACATGTTAGAATCACATTGTTAATGTGGGCCCCACCTCCAGAGATTTTCATTTGGTAGGTCTGGGGTAGGACCTAAGAATTTGCATTTCTAACAAGTTCCCAGGGGGATCTAATACTGCTCATCTGGGAATCACACTTTGAGAACCACTACTGTAAAACCGTGCTTCTCAAACCTTAATTGCCTATAAATCACTGCAGTTCTTGTAAAAATGAAGATTCTGATGGAATCAGTCTGCAACAATCCTGAAATCTGCATTTCTAACAAACTCCTAGGTCAGGCCAATGCTGCTGGTCCATGGATCGCACTTGGAATAGTAAGACTTTAAACATTCTTCTGATTTCCCACTTCTATACCTTTGTTCATCCCTCCGTCCTCTCTGCTAAAATGTCCAATGTTTACCCATTCTCAAGCTTTCTTTCCTCTTCCATGAGCTGATGCCCTGAGTTCTTTTAATTTCATTAGATTCCATCAGTGCCTTTCACATGACACCTTCCACTTTTTTACCTTGTATTACAATTGCTTATGTTCTATCTATTCCGTGGGACAGAAGTCACCTTGGCAAGTATTTCAGACATTGCCAGAGGACATATTAGAAACACATGAAGATGAGGATCAAAGGTAATTCAACTGGTGGTGTTCTCATACTATTTTCTTCTCTTCATTCAAGCAGGTGACTAAACCTTGAAGTTCCTTTGCCCTAAGAGAAGTTTGTTTAAGCTGAAGCTTCTTGGAGTTAAGAACATGTCCTATCTCATATAAAAACCTAAAATCATCCAAGTGCCCATATTAAACATCCCAGGGAGAGATGGAGAGAGGAGTGCTTTTGAAGAACATGAAAAGGTGAAGTCAAGGCTTTTCTCTCCCAGACTGGGAAGGGAGGCAGCGGCAACTGATCCATATCCTCTTCTTGCCAGTGTCCAGGGTGGTGGCAAGAGGTGAGAGAAGAGCAGTTGTATGATGTTCCTGGAGAGACTGGATGCTGGTCACTGAGGTTCCCAGGCTTGCAGATTTTCCAGTCCCATGGGTGGTATAGAACCAGAGAGTTATATGACTTCAAAGAACAATAGGGGTTTAGCCACAGCTGTTGTCCATGTTGACTATAGTGGCTTAGAGTAAATGCATCCTTCTTCTATTAATACCACAGCCTCCTGCCTGTTTTCCTTACCATTAGTAACCCTCATCTCTGGACTTATCCACATGGCTGCTCCAGTTAGCTTCTTAAAACTCTAGGAGTCTCAGTGTTGAAAAGTTCAAGTCTGGTTTAAATATCTGCTTTGCTACTGACTAGCTGTATGTCTTCACTCAACCTCAACTTCCCCATCTGTAAAATGGGGTGCTAATACTACCTATCTCAAGGGTTGCTATGAGGATTACCATTCTATGAAACACTGAGTACAGCTATGTTAATTTTACTGTCTCAGTTTAGTGTTTGTTTCTTCTCACATAAAAAAAAAATGGTGCTTAACCTCTACTCAAGGAAATGCAAATCAAAACCACAATGAGCTAACATTACGTACCCAATGGATTGTTAAAGAACATGGAACACTGGTAACTCTTATAAACTGCTAATAAATGCTAATAAACTACTGGTTGTTGTAAATTGATATAACCTCTTTGGAAATAGCTTGGCATTGGCATTACCAAATAAAGTCAAAGATATACAGCCTTATTAGCCATCATATCAATTATCCTCCTAATTATATGTTCTAGAGACACTTGTGTACATGTTAATCAGAGCATGCTTGAGTATGTTTACAGCAGCAATATTTGAAATAGTGTTGAACTGGAAAAAATCTACATGTCCATTGATGGGAGAACAAGCAAAGAAATGTGGCATATCAATTCGATGGCATACTCTGTAGCAAATGAAAAGGAATGAGCTGCAGATATATGAATAAATATTACAAGCAAACACCATGTTTATCAAAGGAAGCAAAACACAAAGGAATGCATACAAGATGATTCTATTTATATAAAGTTCAAAAATAAGAAAAATTAAACTACATTTTTTGAGGATATGTATATAAGTGTAAGTCTGTTTTTAAGAAAGGCAAGAAAATGGATTATCATAAAAGACAGGATAGTGACTTATCTATAGAGGGACAGAGAGGGTATTGTGTTAAATAAGGAAGACATAGGACTCTTCTGGGTTGCTGCCAATATTCTATTTCTTAACTTTGGTAGTAGTTACACAAGGGTTCATTTTACAGTCATTTATTACACTGACATTTATGATTTATGCACATTTCTATATGAAGGTTATATTTCATATTTAAAAACATTTAAAATGTATTTGGGGGAATGCTGGGAATATGGCACCCTGAATGTATCCCTGCTGTTCTCTAATCTCAATTCCTACCTAACAGCAGTCTTCCTCCCTGAGTCTATCCGGTGGGGCAGGCAGGGCCTATAGGATAAAAACATGCCTTTGGGCTCTGTAGATCCAAAGAAAATTGGGGCCAGATTTTTCTTCTGGCCTTGGGAAGAACCTAGAATTGTAGAGAATTGTGAGGCAAAAATCAGTGCACCATGATCTTGGAGACAGCATAGATATTGGAAATCTATGGCATTCCAAGAGGAAAAGTGGTGCCATGGAATATGTATTTTAAAACATTGCAAAAAGTACAAAGAGATGGGAATCATGAGGGAAAAGGTAGAAGACTTGGAAAATGACTAAACATGAAAAATAGAAGATCTAGAAGGAGAAAAACATATGCGAGAGAGGCAATATTTAAATTCCCTATGCTGAAGAAAACTTGAGTCTGAACAGTAAAAGGCCTCATCAATGAGGCCAAGAAATATTTAAGAGGAAATGACAACTATTTTGCAAAGGAAGACAGTCATTCTGGCATTCAAATAACATCTACAGATGAATGAGAGAGAAGGACTTATAACATTCAAACACCAAGAGGTAAGGAAGATGTTTGTATACATGAAAGAGTTCAGAGAATTTAGTGCCAATATGCCCCTTTTGAGAAAAAGATCTTCATCAGTAAATAAATAAATAAATAAATAAGTCAGAACAGAGAACTCAAGAAAGAATTTGCAGAGAAGAAACAATAAATATAAATTTTTCAAAATATATAGCTAAAAAATTGCTTGAGAGCATAAATATATGAGCTATGTAAGGATTCTTAACACATGTAGCCATATTTCAAGAGAAGACCTGATAATGGATTGAAATTAAAAGTTTTTAACTATCTCAGCAACACCTGAGTTGTCATGGTGGTGAAGATGGAGAAAGAATAAGCAACAGCAGACAAACTAGTGAGACAATAGATCTTCTTAAGGGAGGATGGGAGATTGGGAAGGGAAGAATTAGTAGATTGTTTTCAAGTGATACGAGCTTGATTAAGAAAAATACGAGCTTGATTATGAATTTTAAGAAAGGGAAATTAGCCACTAACAGAATGAAAAATACAGTTAGTTGTCCTTCTAAATTAATGGATGCAGGTGGAGGTGTAGGGGTTGGAATAAACTGTTTGATCAAATCAACAAAAAGAAAGAAAGGAAAGAAAGAAAGACAAGGCATAGGGATAAGGCCAGCTGTTAACTGATCTTGTTTCTATCTTTGCAATGGCTGAAATGCAATGGACAGTAAAAGTTTTTAAAAACAGATTAAGGTAAAAATATTAATTAATACAAAAATACGTGTCATAAACTTTTCATTTTAGAGTTGAACAAAAATTCTGGCTCTAAATTTTCTTTTCCATTTCTTCCAGCACTAATTTTTTCATCTATCTTATTTTGTGTTTTGAGAGTCTACGTAGTTTTGTAAATTGCCTTAAATAAATTTTATAACAAGATGTAGCATACCTTTTGAAAAATTCTTTTATAACAAGATATAGTATACATATTTTAAAAAAGAATCTACATACAAATATATTTTGGAGAAAAATATGACCAAAGAACCACCCCCCCCCAAAAAAAAATGAAAAGAAGTTTGAGAGTGAATGAATGGGCAAAGAGGTAGCAGGCAAAAACGAACAATAAGAAAAAAGTGACAATGTTAAAATCAGATGTTGAATTTGGTTTAAAAATTCTAGGCAGAATAAGATATAATTGTTGCAAACCTTTACTCATCAAAATACATAGCAGTTGAATAGAAAGCAGACATGCATAGAAATATAAGTAGAATTTAATTAAGATACAATTATAGTAGTACCTTTTAGTATGACTATTTCAAAACTGGACAGTTGAATTAGACTTACAAATAAGAAAATACATAAAAGAATTGAATAACATAATTCTATAAGCTTTAAATAGAAAAATACATCGCATATATGTCTATGGAATATTTATGAGAATTAATTACATACTTGACCAGAGAAACTATATTGGGCATATTCCATCATCAAAAAATAATGAAGTTAGGAATAAGTAGTTTTTTAAATAGTCCCAAGTAATAATTTATTAAAAAGCTTGAATCAAAAAAAGAAATCAAATCTGAAATTATAAATGGTCTAGAAAGAAGTGAAAATGAAAATACTTCATTAAAACTCTAAAGGTCACAATAAAAGTTGTGTTTAGGGGAAAATATGTGTTCTTTAATACTTTTATCATTAAAGAAGAAAGACAAGAAAAAAGGAAAATGGGGGAAAAGGACTTGAATACTTATTAAGTTTTTAAAATATATTGTTATTAAAGCATTAGAAAAACATAAACAACAAAATACTCCAAGAATTAGTAAATGGAAATTAAAAAATAAAAGCTAAAATTGAATAAATGAAGATAAAAACAAAGAATGTGCATATTCAAAAGCTGATTCTTTGAAAAGATCTAAAAAACAACACAAAACAGAAAGTCCAATTAAGTGAGGAACAAAGAGCAAAACTGTACAAGCATTAGAAAAGAGACGGAAGACACAATTGTCGATGCAAAAGATGAAGAAAATGCTGAGAAAGGCCCTTGCAACTCTGGCAACCAACAGAGGAAAAGGGAGACTTCCTTGTACAATGTAAGTTGTTAGTACAGTGCTTGTCATATGAGTTTAATTGAGGTCATCTATCATTATTATTGTTATTAGCATATTACATTCAAATTCTTCCACCACTTCATCATAAAATAAAGCTCAAACCTCCCTCTCTGAGAAAAATTGCTAGAAACTATCAAAGGGTAAGCATAATCCTCACTGTTAACTAACATTTATGGAGCACACACTATGTCCATGCTTGTTCAGATTCAGTGAAATACAAGATATGACCTCTGCCTGCCAATAACTTTAAAATCTTTAGGAGCTGATGTGTACACATGAGTGATTAGTTCAGACTCTGGGGAACAAGAACCAGTTGGCAGTTGAGATGATACCTACTGCCAGAGGGCAAGGGAGAGAGAGATCTTTTTGGGGGCCTTGATGACAGAAGGACTTCATGGCTATGGGATTCCAGGTGAATTCTTAAGGATGGGCTGGATTGAAATAGATTTTAAGAGGAAAAAGGAAAAGAGGCTGGAAAGAAAATGAAGAATTCAAGGTTTGTAACTTGGCCAGTGTGGCTGAGATGAAGGAGTATATCTCATAGGGAGCTAAAAGGCAAAGAAGATATGAGTAAGTCCTGCCAGATGATGGAGAGCTCTGGATTCAAATCTACAGTTTGTAATTTATCGCATAGGCAGTGCAGTCATTAGAGAGTACTGATCAGGTCACTGACTTAATAAACCACAGTCTTGAGAAGGCTGTCTTGGCAGCAATGCGCTTGGTGGACTCCGGGAGGAGAGCAGGCTTGGCCAGGAGCAGCAGGGCAGGCTGAAGGCAGAGAGGCTGTTGTCATCATTTTAGGCCTCACGACACCCTGGTGAGATCTAGAAATGTCATTATCCCCATTCTGCAGATGGAAAAACTCAAAATGACATCTAAGCCAAACTGAATAAGAAGCTGTATAGGCAGTAAAACTAAGGTGTATGCATACACAAAGAGTGCAATGCGCACCATCCGAGAGATGGACATGCTTGAAACTCGGACTCGGCGGGGGAGGGGGGTAAGGGCAACATACGTAACCTAAACATCTGTACCCCCATAATATGCTGAAATTAAAAAAAAAAAAAAAAAAAAAAAAAAAAAAA